>RJWM01005752.1:0-55848 GCA_004363535.1 Dasyprocta punctata | reverse complement strand
TAAGTATAAACCTTTCATTCCCTAATTTTGGGGGTCAGGTATTTTGTCTCAGCAACGAGTGAAACGTAACTAAGACAGGAAGTAAAACAAAAAACAAAACAAAACAAAACAAAAAATTGGAAAAAGCATGTGACATTGAGCATGCAAGGTCTCAGCATTTGCTGAGAAGAGTGAAAGCAAAACATTCTCAAAGTTATCTGTACCACAGTTAAAGAGGAAGGACACCAAGGCCAGACACCTGTTGATATGAAACTTAGCTAGAGATCAATTTGTTTTCACAGCCTGCCTCTGGTATTCTTGTGTCCTTGGGACTGCCTTTGCTCTAGTCTCAAGTAGTTTGACGGTCTCAGGCTCAGCTGCCCCCCACACTGTATAGGCCCAGAGATTGCCTTATGTGATATGGATTATGGAATTGATGAAGATACAAGAAGTCATTCTAATTTTCCCCAAGGTCAGTAGACTGATTGATTTGAAATGGTCCTAAATTTGTGCGCTGGTCCTAAGGGTACATGGCAATTTTGTGGGAAATCTGTGAGGCAAAACTGGGCTTTGGCTTCATATGAACTTACCTTTTTATTCCAAGTTTACTTAGTAACCCGATAAACTTGCTGTAGTCCAGTGCATCTCAACTTAAACTGCAAATTAGAGTCACCTTGGGAGCTTTAAAAAATACTATTACTAGGGTTTCACCCCTTGAATTTTTATTTAGTTTTGAGTTAAGACTTAATCATTGGAATTTTATAAACTCCTTCATTGTTTCCAATGTGCAGTTAAGATAGGGATTCTGTGGGCACTCTGAGCCTTGTCCTTCATAAGCAAGATAAGGAAGATAATATCGTATATGCTAGTGGCGGAAATTTAATGAGAAATAGGAAGTTACCTACTACCCTATCCAAAAACTTCACAAATGCCAGCTGCTGTTATCATTAAAAAATGATGGTTGAAAATATAGCACCAAGTGTACACTATGGTAGGAGGGAGTAGCTTCAAAGTGTTTAAGACCCAGTGCACTACACTTAAGCAGGAATAAGATGCTATTATTTTTGAAGGAAGGAAGCACAGCATAGGTATCCTGAGGACACACCTGCTTCTGTTTTCTGAAATGCTGCCCTGTGCAACACTTTCCTGATTATCTCAGAAAGCAGTTGCGTTTCAGTGTTTCAAAATTTTACACCTTATTTATTTCATTACTAAGATAAAGCAAGGAAAGAATATGTTTAATTTTCAAACTATTTTACACCTGATGAGAAAGGCCTAAGTTAACTTAGATATAAGCCATTTATTTAATTCCATTTCCAGCTAACTGTGATTTAAAATTTAAATAAGTGTTCAAAGTCCTTAAATTCTAAGAAATGTGACACAAACCATCCATGAGATTTCTTTAGGAGACATATAACAAGTCTTCTGAAACTCACCAACTTCCCTGAACAGCAGGTAAAGGGAGTCTGCTTAAATATTCAACAGAAGCATGAAGTCTGCAGCTATCCCCTTACCTGTTGTAGTTTGTATGGCTTCCCAGTATTTCAGTACTCTTTGTCATTGTGCTTAATAATTGGAGTGTAATGACTTCCTACAAATATATATATATATATATATATATATATATATATATATGTGATATATTTCAGATGCCTTATACCATATGGTGCAGGCAACTTGGATTTTAGTAGTAGGTTTCATAACCTGAAGCTTACTACTATAATGTCAGAATCCTTGAGAATAAAACAACTTTTATTTTAGGTTTAGATTCATTTGCTCTGATCTCTCAAGCAGAAAAACTGACTCTAAAGGTTTCTTTATTCTGAATGAATTTAACTTTCAGTTCACTTCTACCTTTTCAGTTTATTAAGGCTGAGAGTGTTCTAGTATCTCCTCTTTGTTCACTTATTGACATTTATTGAACATGTGCCATGAGAGGGAGGCTGTCACCACAGTTAACAAACTAACTTTTATTGCAATGGAAACCAATATATGAGAAGCCACATTAAAAAAATCCTATTGCTAGAAGAACATTTTTAAACTAGGCAAAGACTCACCTAGGTTTTAAACCTACTCAGGAAATCTGAGCAAAAACCATGTAAATTAACTGGTTCTAAGAACATTAATAAATTTGCCTGGGTGCTAGATTTTAAATTAGAGTCAAAATTTTATAATCAGGGGTAGTTTTTTTTTTTAAGAGGATAAAACAAAGGAAAATAAAACAGAATAAAACCAATCAAAATAAACCAGTGTTAAATGTTACAGGACTTCAAGACCTCATGAAATCAACGAGTTTTGAAATGCCTGAAAAAACTCACTGGCAAAACTTAACTATCCAGTGTTTTCAAATGGCAGCGTTTACCTATTTCAATCCTGGAAAAGTTCTTCTCACATCCCTCTACTCTACCAAGGACTGGATATTTTTTGTCATTTATATCTCATTATTCCAGGCCAGTAGTTGTAAGGATACATCGTACTAGAAACTTGCTAGGTTGGATTATTATTAGTCTGTGTAAATACATTTGTTGGCCTAAAAGTTAACTCTCTACAGCAGTTTATCATTAGTTCTGTAGGAGGGAGATGTGGTTCTCAAATGATAATTAAAGAATTGCACGGATTTAGGGTAATATTTTCAATTTAATAATATTTAGAATCATTTAGGGACCAACTAGAGAGATTCTTGGAAACTTTTCTTCAGTGATTTGTCTGGGCTCATGAACTCCACTTCGGTTAAAAGAGATTTGAAGCCAGACAGCCTGGCGAGATGACACTGGATCAGTGCTGGCCTGAATGTGGGAAATCCAATTCTGTTATGAAGGTCTGGGGAGATCTCTCTTTCTGAGTGTCTTTTGGGTTGGCTGGTTCTGGGTTGGCCTGTGAAGGAAGCTCTAAGATATCAGACTCCCTTCTTTTTATGGTAGATCTGTAAACCTCCTGTCTCTAATTGTGGGTAATTTGCCTAAACTAGAACCATCTGTGGTAATTTAGATCTCATAGTGTGGATTCTTAAAATCAGGATTAGGTCAGAGCTGGGCTAGAAAGTACCTTTAAGGTGCTAGGCTATGTTTTACTTAAAAGTCAGCCACCTATGGATTGAGGACTGATGATGTTTCATGTCATGTGACAAATTCCAAACATCTGTAGTCTGCTTTTCAGAGTTCAGGAAACTACAAGTTACTGTGAATTACTCATACTTTCAATCATAATACAACTGTGATCCAAGGAACTTGCTGATAGGTGTTACCCAGAAAGTTTACTGATTTTCTACTTTAGGTAAGTGGAATAATATAGACACTAGTGTTTTCACATCTGTGTTAGAAGGCATAAGGATCTCCCCTCTTTCTCTTTCTAGTAGTTAACTGCTTCACCAAGATGATTAGTATATTCACTCTGTCTCAAAGCATGCAGTTAGTTCTCACTTGACCTTGGAACTAATTCTTCAGAGATGTTTGTTTGCCCTTGTATGTAGAGATCTTCTCTGACTCATGCTATCTGGCAAAGGTGGAGGAGAAAAAAACCATGTTCCATGTTTTCCTTTCAGAATGAATTACCATGGGTGTCTTTTTCTATTCAAAAATAATTTTCTTTTCTCTTCACCTAAGTGCTACTTTATTTGATCCAAGCTTATTTTTCCCTATGTAAAATTGTCCTTTCAGTAAATTACAGTTGTGTGTTGCTTAATACATTATCCTTGAGCTATGTGGAGTATAAAGCAACTGAAAAATGAGTGGTCTGAATGGGAGTGTTCTATTAGATAGCAGTGAAATGTACTTTTGAAGACTTGATTTGAACAAAAGAATACAAATCTTTTCAATAACTTTTTTATGATTACATGCTGAAATAATAATATCTTAGATACATTGGTTAAGTTGAAAGTATTATTATAATTAAACTCACTTGTTTATTTTTGATGTTCTGAATGATATTAGTGTTTCTAAAGTGGTAACTACAAGTTGGTGAAGATTGTAGTAAAAACATTAAGCTCAAGTAGTGGTGGAGTATGATTGAAAATAAGCAGTAATCAAAGACTTCCTGATGGAAGTCCTCCTATTTTAACAGGCAGGTTTTCTCATTCCTGTCTGTTTTAAATTAACACATTTTTTACATAAAAACATGTGAGACTAGAATATCCTCACTCAGTAATCCCTGAAAGTTTACAAATGATAAAGTAAGAGTTTATTTACCCTCTGACAAGTTCTGTAGTTTGAAGCATGACCAATTGGTTCATGAGAATGAAAGCAGCTGGATAAACACTCCCTATGAAATTCTTAATTTTTCTGGTTCAATTAATAACTGAGACACTAGTGAATACAGAACTTACATGGTATTTCTTCTTGACAGGCTGCCTGAGAGTGATCCCTTTGTCACCAGCTATTAGTGACAGTGTAGTGTATTGGAAGGGGTGTGAGATTTGGAATGAAACAGACAGACTGTGAGTATTCAGGACTTAGGGGAAGTTGCTGAACTTGGAGCCCTAGTTTCCTTATTTGTAAAATCAGGAAATCATAGTGTCTAAACCAATGTATGTAAGTACAGTGATGTTTTATATATATATATATATATATATATACATATATATATATATATATATATTGCTTAATAGAGCATTGGTCTGCAGTGAATCGATGGCATGTGTGCCACAGCAGGCTGTTTGCTTTACTTTGCTTATTTTGATTACACTATTTCCTAAGAGTAGCATTTTTGAAACTGTTCTCATCATTTTACATTTCAAGGGTTCATATGTCATTTCTATTATTTAGGACTGAAGTTTTCTTTGAAGAAAGTCTTAAGTAATGGATTCAGTGTTTTACTTAGGTATAGAACTAGTCAGATTTTTTATTTCTTATATGCTGGTTTTGAACTGCAGTTTACAAGAAATTCATTCTCATTTCTAGCTTGTCAAAGATATTATGTTTAGGGATATCTCAGTTTTCATTCTAATCTTTCTTTCTCTCTCTCTCTCTCCCACTCCTCCTCATATTGATCAATTGAATCTTTATCTATAAAAGTCTGTATTTTGACTTTTTTCCTTCATTGTTCATATTTTTCATGTCATTGGCAACAATTCTTTTATTTCCTTCATTCATTTACTCAAACTGGAATTTACTAGGTGGCTACATGGAACACAGAACATATCAATTCTTATTTGATGAGAAATTAATTCATAAAAAGAGCACTATTATCCTCTAACTTATCCACATGAAGCTATCAAGATTTATAGTTCAGAAAATAATGATTGCACATCATAGCCAATATTCTGTAATTTTCCAGTACGTGAAATAAGATTAAGGTACCCTTGTTTTGAGAGGAAGTCATGTTTCCATTGACAAAGGGAATGGTGCTTCCATTGATGGGAAGAGCTTGCTTTAAGTGTGGTCTTTGCTTACCCAGAAACCACTGAGGATTGTCACATTGTAGGTGTAGTTTGCTCACTTATTTTAAACCAGTCAGTCATAAAAAGAGGGGGAAAAAAACAACTGGTATTCACTAGAATGACAGTTATAAAAGCCTTTAATAAGATAAATGCAGAGGAACTCGGCAAACAATTTCCTTGTCTTCCAAAATAAAACAAAGATTGAAGGGAATGTTTTTAAATTGAATATGCTTGTGATGCTGATTTGTGTATGTGTGTGTGTGTATGAGAGAGAGAGAGAGAGAGAGAGAGAGAGAGAGAGAGAGAGAGAGAGAGAGACTAAGAGATATAATAGATACTCTAGGAATCTGGGTGTCTATTGCAAACTCTTGAGTTAATTGATGGAGAAAAGAAGATGGAAACTTCAAGGGAAGAATTAAATTCAAATTATCTTTGGACAGTATTCAAAGAAGAGATTTAATTTTTCATCCTTACAGAAGGTAAAGATTTGAGAAAATTAGGAAATTGTCCTTTGTAACTAAACTAGTGAACTCTCAAAAAGTGTATTTCTCTTCACAAGGAATTGAGAAACTTCAACAGAAAATTAACAAAACCTAAGGACAGACTTTCAACTTGTCACAAGGGAGGTAAAATTATGAAGAAAAGACTGTGACCTAAACCACCTTAATGTGAACCAAAAACAATACAGAAGGCATTGAATTCCTAAATAATATGAAGGATTTAAAGAGAGATCTGAAAACACTCTCTGGGTCCTTCACCTAAGGCCTTTGATTGTGAGACTTCATATAATTGAACTCCAGAGAGATGCACTATGTAGATGCGCTTCATTTTTTGCTTCTTTCTGAAGACTCAAGCTCAAACCTACACTGAAGGATTTGTATATGAAGAGTTTCAGAGAATGAAGTCAAACGTTGGCTCTCTGATGAATGAAAATCTTGAGTTGAATGTTGAGCTTAGATGTTGACTGGCCAACTGACTGGAAATTAGCTTTCAAGTTTTCAGACAGAGTTGGGTTTTCTTAGCATTCGTGCAGCATACACTATAAAATAGCTATTTAACTGTTGTAAGAGTGTCTTAGAAATCATTTGGATCATTGATCTAGATTGTATTGTAACAACATAGGATCTATGTGTACATATACTTTCTTAAGTGAAACTGTTCAAAGAATGTCTAATAATTTCTCTCATTCCTTCTCTTAGCCCTACAAACCAAACTATGAATAATAAAACCATTTTTCCTCTATTTTTTTGTTTAGGGAGTTACATAAGCAGAAAACACACCCTGTTAATCTGAGAAGCTGTAATTTCTTTCAGCAACATTTCCCTCCACAAGACATATACTACCTTTAAAATCATGTTCTAAAATTTAAATTATATAAATTAAAGTATGCCTAGTAAAACAAAACAAAAAAAAAAAAGGTAAAAAGTTTACCAGTGGCAGGATTATTTTATCTTGATCATTTAGGTGGGTTTGGGAGTGGGGGAAACTCTTTTCCTTACAGGTTACCTGTACCCTGGTCAGGTTATGCCCTTAGTATATTATGCTTAAGAAATTCTAATTATTCAGGAAAGTGCAGTGACATTTTAAAAAGTTTAGCCTAGAGTCTTTGTAACAAAGACTGAGCTTTACCCATAATATGTTCAAATAAAGTAGAGTTGTCAGAAAGACTGAAAGATCCCTTAATAGGAAAAATAAAGTCCTAAGAGCAAACCACCAAGAATGAAAGAGTGATGCATTTGGCTGGGCTACACTGTACACCTGAGGAATGAGGTGTGTGAAGACCTCTGTGCTGCATAGTGGCACCAGTGCCCCATTCTTTTCCTGATCCCACCCTGCTCCCAGAATATATGTGTGGTCTGGTAGAAAATGGCAATTCTGTAAAGAAAAGTAAGTGTTACTTGTGGTCCAAACAAATCTGCTGAGCAAACTCTCTAGGAAACATCTGTCCATAAAGTGGAAGATCTGGGGTGTCACCGAGGAGAGAAGCAGCAGAAGTTAATGGTCTGAGCCCGCTGAGGTAGTTTGGTTGTTGTCCCAGGTGTGATGCAGAGCGACATGGTTGTGGAACAGGAGGATCTGGAAAATGCAGGTGGAGATTCTGACAACCCGAGATAAAGTCTCTCCCCTAGAATTTCTCAGATGGATCAAAGAGAAAGATTTCAAGAAAAATGTAACTTTGTAAATGAGAGATTTGAAATGCTAATATTTAGAGTTATTATCATAGCTGTAATCTGTCTCCTCTAGGTTGTAGAAAGAGCTTCAGCAATGTAAATTTTACATATAAGAGCATTTGGAAAATACCAATGTATTATAAAAATAAACTAAAAACATATTATTTTGACAAATAAGTCTTTTTGTCACTCAGGTACTATGCAGGACTCTGAGGTACATTCCAGTATAAAGTGATATGTATGCAGATGCAGGCAAATATTGAGATGAAGGAGCAATATAGACTTACACTGGGGTAGGGGAGGAGTCAGGGAAATTCTTGGAATATGAAGGAAAGTCTCTTTGAGGACACTGGTTCCAGATGAACAGGAATAAGTTAGGTGTTCTAAGCTGAGAAGAACAATTCAAAGTGAAGGAAGAATGAATATGTGTTAAGGTACAGAAGATAAGAAAGCATGGAACTATTGGGGACAAAGGAGAACCTGGGTGTGGCCCCATGCTCTGCAAGATACCTGAGTCTAAGAACACAGCTGGAGATAAAGACAGAGCAAAGAGCAGCATCCAGAATGTGGAAGGTAAGTGTACACTATAGACATTTCTGACATAGTCTTGTAGGTAAAGAGAGTCGCTGGAGAATTCCATGTAGGGGAGTTCTGTGATAAGACTGCATTTCTGAGATTGCTCTCAGGGGAGGATGGGGAGATCTTGTGCCCAGGAACACAGCCAGCAGGTCTGTGAGGCACGTCTTCCAATTCCAGAGGAAGAGAGGAGGCCTCAGAGGATCAACTGTGCCAAGGAAGAGCTCAGGCACAGTAGGATCATGAGATTTCTCCAGGAATGTCTGAAAATGCATTCTCGTGTGCCTCTGGCAACTAGTGAATTCATTCACAAATGAATAAGACTAGAAAATATCCTGAGAAAGAAATAACACACACAAGAAAAACATCAAACTATGGAATTAAGAAGAAAAAATATGAGTGAATGGAGAAAGATATTTTGCTCCTGGATAGAAAGGCACGACATATAAATATTTAAATACTGACCAGAATAACCTTTTATTCTCACATCTATTTTTATTAGTGCATATTGGTTATATAGATTAGTGGGTTTGATTTTGACAAATTCATACATACTTGTAACATCCTTTGAACATTTATATCCTGTCACCCACTTTTATACCACCGTCCCTCCTAGTTTTAGATTGGGGGAGGGTGGCCCACAATAATCTTTAAATCTGATGCAGTCCAAATTAAAACTTAACAGTGTTTCTTAGAGGAACACAATAGTGCAGTTTTAAAATATATCTGAAGGGAAAATTTAAGTAAAATTGTTTAAGACAGTTTAGAAATATAAAACTTTGAAACTTGTAGTGAAGATGTAGTAGCTAAAACATTATTGAATGTTGCGAAAGTTCAGTAAAAATAGCATAGTAGAACATTTAGCATGTACAATTGGGAAAATAAATTCCAGTGTAAGTAAAGACCTCCCCTAAGTATGTACACATGAATGTATATGTTGTATATGTTTGTGAATATATAGAGAATTAGAAGAAAATGGATTTATGCTTCCTAAGTTGCAAAGTTCTAAAGAAAAAGATTGGCATAGTTATATATATCAAGATAAAGCGGCATAAATTCCTCACAACTATAAACATAAGCAATGCTAACCATAACATAAGGCAACCACAAAAAATGCTAAAAGTTTGTCATTGGAAAAACTGGAAGAAAACTGAGAAATCGAAAGAAACATTTTAAATTTTAAATGAGTGAATGATATGTATCAATTACATGTTTATATAAGTCAGTGGAAAAACATTTCAGAAGAAAAATGGGCAAAGATATAAACTGACTTTATACTGCAGGGATATAGTATAAATATCTAATTCACACTTCAAGTTAGCACATTGGTAAGCAGAAAATAACACAATATCATTTCTGCCTATCAAAATAGCAAAATGTACCAGGTAACAAGTGTTGCTGAGGGCAAGGGAGACAATTATAGTACTCTTGTTCATGGATTGTAGAGTGTAACTTGCACAGCACTTTAGAGGCAACTTGGCAGAAACAAAGAAAAATTTTTAAAAATGTATATTGCATGCTTAGCAGTTTCATACTTATACATTCATTACAGAGAAGCAATTGCACACACCTATAGGTAGGAATATAAAAGGATTCTCATAGTAGCATTGTTTGCAGTACCAATCCAGTAGAAACCACTTACATGTTCATAGATTAGGGGATGGGTGAGTGAGCTGTGCTGCATTTATATAATGAAGTATATTCAGAAACTATAGAACACTGAAATGGCAAGATCTTCATACCATATTGATGAACCAAGGAAAAAAAAGAATTTTCAGAACAATAGCTACAGAATGCTATTTTTGTCCAAACCTAAACATGCCAAATACATTTTATGTATATATATATATATTTTAAAATGTACATTAATCCCAGCACTCGGGAGGCTGAGGTAGGAGGAGCGTTGTGAGTTCGAGGCCGGTTTGGGCTACAACGCGAGCACAAGTCTGGCCTGAGCTACATAGTGCGACCCTGCCTCAAAAAACCAGGGCTGGGAGTTTGGCTCAGTGGCTTAAGCACTTGCCCTGGCAGGTGTGAGGTTGTGAGTTCAATCCCTGGTGCCACAAAAAAAAAAAAAAAAAAAAAAAAAAGTACAGAAAGGAATATCAAAACACCAAAAATAAAAGTGATTTTCTTTGAGGTAGAAATGTGAATGTGTAGAGATCTTTAAGCAAAAGTTTATATTTCTGAACAGATCCAAAATAATGATTTATGATAAGAAAATGGAAGGCATTCCCACCTGGTAATTGCAACTTTTTTTCTGTGAAATAATCTAAAATATAATCTACTGACTGCGAATAAATATCATTAGTAAAGTGATAAAAGTTTAAAATGGTTTCTGTGGGACCCAAAGTCCAATCACAGGTTATAGCCTTGAGTTCATAAGACACGATATCATAAGGTTTTATAAGTATACCTATTAGTCATTTGCAGGAAGTAGTCAATTGGAAAAAATGATAGATGGATTAATGCAAGATGTGGTGACTCATACAACAGATGCAAGAGAGAGCGTGAGGATTTGAGAATGGAAAGGATTTAAATTACAGGGTGAGAATGATGGATTTGAAGAAAAAGAATCAACTAACTGAAGGTTTTCTGAGGTTCTTTTCTCTAAATTGCCTGTTCAAATAAGTTTCCCATTTTCTCCTAGTGACTTGACCTTTTCTTACTGATTTATGAGGTATTAATCCTTTACTATATGTCTTCTGAATATTCTTGTACTGGGAATAAAGAAATGAGAAAGTGGAAGGAATGAAAGCTTGGTCAGAGAACCTGAAATTTTTACTGAACTTTCAGCTATGGAAATGGCTTGCAAAAATGGTCTAAAGATGAGATTCACTGACTCCTTGAAGAATAGGAAATTTTGTGACTAAATTTGGGTTTGCGGTATGCATGAATTTTAAGGTCTTTTGTGATGCAAGTTGACCTTACTGGAGCAGAAGATTGTAAGACAAATGCCAAAGTCTTGGACTCGCTAGCAATGGAGGGGAAGGAAGATAAGAGGAAAGTGTGGCATGTTCCTTACATCCAAGTGAAATGCATCTCAAAGTGGTGGGTGGTGGTGCTTGTATCAAATAAAAGCAACTTGGTCTGGGATGGAAAATGGAAACCCAGGAGCAGATGCAAAAAGCTAACTTTGTATCTTTGTGGATTAGGATGTGCTAGAAAAAGAAACCCCTTCCATGCAGAGACTCTGCTGTGGAAGTAGTGTCTGTTAGGTAAGTAAAATTTCACTTGTGCTTTTGTAGAGTCTCTGCCTAGCTTGTAGACATACAGATAAGATTAGGGGCTAAAAAGGGTAAGATGAAGCTAGGGTCCTTCAAATTTCTTTGGTAGACTATGAGTTGCATGAGAACACATTGAAATTTCCCTTCAAGTTCTTTATCCCTTTCCCTCTCTCTGTCTCTCTCTTTCTCAATCTTTCTTTCAACACAGGGTCTTCCTTTGCAGTTTAGGCTATCCTTGAACACTCTATACAGCCCTAGGCTCACCTTGACTCAGAGATCTTTGGCCTCAGCTTCCTGAGTGCTGGGATTACAGGTATGTGCCACCATAGTTGTCTATTTCTTGTATTGTATCAAGAGATTATTTTGTGCTATTGAATTAGCACCATCTGTTCTGTATTTATGCAAAGGATAGCTTCTTTGTCTAAGTGCAGGTTGAATAAGGTTTCAAACAGAAAAAGGTGAAAAAATAGTGTATTCTCAGCATATTGCATAATGCTAAATTTCAAGTCAGGGAACAGATTAAAAGACTGTTATAAGATTTTAGACCCATCCAGCTAAGTGTTTCATTAGGTGTGTTCCCCGCTGTGGCTCCAGGTTGAATCTTGGTCCTTACTCCAGCAACTGTTCATTTAGGGAACCCTGTGGGTCACACATCAAGTGCTGGAAACAAACATTTGGGCAGTTAGAGGGAACAGTGTGTTATCTCCTGTGTTAGAAGATGATTAAATAGAAGTTGGCTGATTCTAGTCTAGAGTTTTAGTCATTGTAGGTGACACTGATAAACTTTTTTGGAAATTGAAATTAAGTCAAATATGAAAATGAATCAGGTTTATTTATAGTTGCATTTTTGTTTATTCAGAAAACCAATGATAATTTCAGAATTTTAACCTTTCTGTATACTGATGTGACTTTGGCTTATGGAATAATACATGTGAATTTGTTACAGTTGAAGAACAAACATCTTGAGCAATTAATACCATTATTGTAAAAAAAATTTCAATAGGAAAATAAAATTTAAAACAGATAAAAGATTCACATATTTATAGGCAATATTTCAAAGCATTTCCATTACAATTTAAAGCATTAGCCTTAATATTTTCAGGTAAGCCTTTTGTCTTCGTTACTTTTCACTCATTGCTGGGACAAAACCCTTGACACCCAAAATGAAGGAAGGAAAGGTTTATTTAGCTCAATGTTTGTGGAGGTTTCAGCCAATAATCAGCTGGCTCCAAGGCAGGGTAGCATGGCACTGGGGCAATACTTGAAGGCAGCAACCCGAGCAAAAAGGGGAAACAAGCCTCTTCTCCTCTCTTATGTACACAGACCCCTGCCCCCCAGGACCAATGCAGCACTCATAAAATCTCTGTGCCCACCTCTTACACAGGATGAGGATATTTACAAAGTAAGGATCCTGGCTCCCTGCTGAGTCTCCTAGTTTAGCTTCTAAACTTCTCAAGTTGACACAATCTATCAGCCATAACACCTTTTTTCTCCTGCTGTCCTCCCAGCAATCTAAACTTACCGAATCATGGGGATACTTGACACCTCCTATTATACGTGTTTCTCCAAAATTCATATGTTGGAATTTGTACCCCCTCAAAATTGAAAAGAAATCATACCTTTTGGAAGTAAATACACCATTAAAGAATTTCAGGGGAACAAGTTCCTCTCTTTTTGCCCTTCAGCCTTCATCAACAGAGAACAGAGATTTCTCCCTTTATGCTATGCAACCCTGCAGCAAGAGATACAGTCTTAAGAGGCAGCAAACCCACAGCAGGAACCAAGTCCCTGGCATCTCAGTGTTGGACTTTTCAATCTAAACAATGTAAGAAATAAATTTCTGATGTCTATAAATTTCGCCATATAACTTATTTTGTTATATCATCAGGATTGGACTAAGCCAACAACTTCCTTCTATTTGCCACTCACAGCCTGTCAAGTCCAGTGAAGTCATATTTTATTTTTCTTAATATTTCCATTTGTGTAACTTGAATTGGAGTCTTCATTTTCTCTGGTTAAAATCAAAGCAATATCTTCCTTAAAGATATCCTTGTTTTTAATTGTGGGGAGTGGCTAAAGCTGGAGATTGGTCACATGTATGTGAGAACATGGAGTGCCTAAGGTGTGTCAGGTGAACCAGCTGATCCAGCTCGGAGAAGGCAAGGCGTCCAAGATGAACCAGGCAAACTAGTTGATAGGCAGAGGAGTTTCAATTGACATCAGCTTCACGAGTGTATAAATAAATGTGGGCTCTCTTTCTTCCGTCAGGAGGGGAGGCTCCACCTGACCTCGGTTTTCTGCATTTTGACTCTTGTCTCCATTTTTTCATCCTCCATTGTCCTCTCCCTGGGAAATTTGAGAGCTTCACTGAATATGGCACTTACTTTTCTTCCTTTCTTATTTTATATGTCATTGTCTATAGACTCACATCCAAACAGTTTAATATTCACTCATTCAACAAATGTTCAAGGGCCAGTATGTGGCATCCTCTGTTGCAGGCTCTTGAATTATAGTCCTGAATTTTTAGCAGGATCCTTGTTTTTGTGGAGTTTGCATTCAAGGTCATCTGATCTTTAACAAATAGACAAAGAAATGGAAAGTTAATTTTGAAAAGTAATAAGTGCTATGAAGTAAGTGAAATAGTGATGTGAAAAGGAATAAGGTGGGACAAGAGAAAGATTTACTTTGAAGTCAAAAAATCTAAAGCCCAACAACTCTTAAATTCCAAAGACCCTTTCTCAAGTCTTAATGGAATCCTAGAAATGTGCTCAAATAAATATATACATATATATTTGTAAAATATGTACTATATATTATATGGCAGCATACACTATTCTTTTTATTAATGTAACTTTTCAATAATCAATATGTACATGCTGACTTTTAAATTTTAAAAATATCAAATTTATGAAGTTATAGTTCATGGGAACTTGAATGGACACTGTTCTTTCTGTTACTGAAGAAATTTGTTGCCTTTGAAGCATTTCGTATAAATTGAATCATGCAATGTGACTTTAATTTCTTATTTCTTTTGTTCAGCATATTTTTGAGATTCATCCTGCTATTCTGTACATTACTAAAATTTTCCCTTTTATAGTAGTAAGATAGCAATAGCACATATCCATGTATTTTTTGTGTACTTAGGTTGTCCCCAGATTTTGGGTTGTGTTAGTTTTCTATTGCTGTGTGGCTCATTGTCCCTAATTTACCTTAAAACAATTCACATTTGTTGTTTCACCAGGGCTGGTTTAAGCCAGGTCCTGTGCAAGGCTATCATCATGGTGCTAGCCAAGACTGGGTTCCCATTTGAGGGAAAATTTTTCATCTGAACTCACTCACATTGTTGGCCGAATTCATTTCCTGTAGGCTGCAGGAGGCATAGTGACTTGTTGCTTAGATGCAAAGATTTTTTTTTTTTTTCCCGGCACTGGGGATTGAACTCACAACCTCACACCTGCCAGACAGGTGCTTGAGCCACTGAGCCAAACTCCCGGCCCTGACTTGTTGCTTAGAAATACCGAAAATAGAAACCAATACTTTCTGCAGTGTCTGCTATCAAGGTGAAAACTTCTGTTACACAGTGTAATCATAAGTGTGAAATTATATCGTGTTGCTCTATTCCACTGATTACAAACAAGTTATTGGCCCCACTCACACTCAAAAGGAGGGAATTTCCTTGGAGCATAAATACTGGGAAGCGGGGGCACAAAATTATTACAAATACATTCATGCTATATACAAGACTTTGAGTGGACATATATTTTTGCTTTTTTTATTTTTTTAAATTTATTTTTGAGGCAGGATCTTGCTCTGTAGTCCAGGCTGGTGATGAACTCACTATGTAGTCCAGGTTGGCCTCAAACTCACAGTGATCCTCCTGCCTCAGCCTCCCAAGTGCTGACTGCTGGGATGACAGGTGTGCATCACCACACCAGGCCTATTTTTGCTTTTTTTGGATAAACACTCTAGAGTAGAAATATGGGGATATATGGTAAGAATATATTTGACTTTTAATGTACTGCCAAACAAATTTTTGAGAGCAGTTACACCATTTTAAATTCCTAACAAGATGTGTAAGACTTCCATTTGTTCTATATTATCACCAGCATTTGGTATCATCAGTTCCTTTAATGTTAGTCATTCAAATGGGAGTGTGGTGATATCTTATTATGGTTTTACTCTGTTTTTCCTTAAAAGCTAATGAGGTTGACCATTTTTCTCATGCGTTTATTGGTCATTCATGTACTTCCTTTTGTAAGTGTTTATTTAAATCTTTGGGCCTTCTTTTTATTGGGTTGTTTGCTTTTACTTATTCTTGATACAAGCCATATGTCAGATATATATACTGTGAATATTTCCCTGGTCTGTTGCTTTTAAGAGCAGAAGGTTTTGATTTTGATGAAGTCTATTTTATCATTTTCCATTTATATTCTGTGCTTTTTGCATTCTAAGTAATCTTTGTTTACTCTAAACTCACAAAATTTTCTTCTACAGGATTTACAGTTTTATCTTTTATGTTTACTATATAATCAATTATCGGTTAATTTATTTCTAAGGTATCCAGGAAGAGTTTATTTAATTTTTCATTGAATAGCTAATTGGTTCAACCTCTTTTTGTAAGATTATTCTTTTATCCTTTTCATTGTTGTTGTTTGTCCTTTTGAGACAGGATCTCACCATGTAGTCTAGACTGGCCTCAAATTTGAGGGGATCCTCCAGTCTCAGCCTTCCGAGCCTTCCCAGTCCTGGGATTATGGGTGTTTGCCACCACACCCCATTCTTTTATCTGTTAATTATCTTGATTCTTTTGGTAAAAATCAATGAACAATATATCCATAGATCTCTTTATTCTATTCCATTGATCCTTCTGACAATATACCACTGTCTGGATTATTGTAATTCTGTAGTAAATCTTCAAATTAAGTCTTCCATCTAATCTTCAGATTTTGTTTTTGTCTTTCAACACATGTTATTCATTCCAGACCATTTATATTTTAAAATTAATTTTAGAATTGGCTCATCAATTTAAAAAAAACTAGCTTGAATTTTGATGGAAATTATACTGATTCCATAGGTTAATGTGGGGAGAATCATCATCTTAGCAATATTCAATGTTCAAATCCATAAATATGATATATTTCTTTATTTAAACTTTCCAATTTTTCTCAGTAATGTTTTATAATTTTTAGTGTACAGGTCCTGTATATTTTCTATAGTATTTATTCTTAAATTTGAGTGTTTTTGCATGACATTTAAGTGGTATTTTATTGAAGCATTCAGTTTTTCATTGCTTGGATATAGAAATACACTTATTTTAAAATTTTATTTATATACTGGGATGCTTTTAATGCAAATAATTTTCTTTAAAGCCTATGGAATTCTTCAGATTTCATATTTCCGATTAAATAAATTTTGATAATTTATGATTGCCATATTTACTGACATAAAGTTATTCCTAACATTCTTTTGTCATCCTTCAGAGTCTCTAGGATCAATAGTAGTAACTCATCTTTATTGCTTGTATTGATAATTGTGATCATTTCCAGTTCAAAGAATAAATTTATATTTTATTGATTTTCTATTTTAAGTCCTCTTTTCTACCTAGTTCATTTTGCTTTCATTCTACTTAGTTTTCTATGTTCCTAAAACTGAAACACAGCTATTTCCTAAAACTGCAATTGGACACTTTTTCCTAGTATAAGCATCTTATTTTATAGCTCTACATACATTTAAATCTTGTGTGTGGTATACATAGATTCATTATTTGTTTTTAGAAAATTTATTATTTGCATTGGAATTCACAACTGCGCCTTGTACACACTAGGCAAGTACTCTACCACTGAGCTACATTCCCAACCCCTGCATTAGTTTTTGAGTAGAGTGTTAGATTAGCTTTCATTTAGATTAAGTTAATCAGTAGTGTTAGTTAAGTCTTCTAGAAGGATATTGATTTCTTATTTTCTTTTTTCAATTCCTGAGGAAATGGTGAAATATACAACTATATTTCTAACAGTTCTGTCAGTTTCCCCCACAATTTTTAAGCTCTTTTATTACATGTACGTACATTATAAATTGTTTTGTCTTCATAATGGATTAGCCTGTTAGGAATTGCCCTTGTCTTTTATAACGTTTCTTGTTCTGAGGGTTACTTTGTTGAATATTGTGATAGTCAGATTTCTGTCACTGTGACAAAATACCCAAGACAGCTTAAAAGGAGGAAAAGCTTTTTGGCTCATGGTTTCAGAAGTTTCATTGCATGGTCATTTTGTCCTGTCACTTTGGGCTTTTGCAGGAGCATGTGATGGGTGGAGCTGTTTGTCTCCTGGTGGCCAGGGAACAAGGGAGAGAAATAAGAAGGGACTGGGATCCCAATATGCTGTTCAAGGACAAATCCCTCAAAGACATCACTTTATTCCACTAAGTCCAATCTCTTAAATGTTCTATCACAGCCCATTAATGCCACAGACTGGTGACCAAGTCTTTAATGCTTGAACCTTTGGAGAAAATTTGTTGAAACCACATCAAATATTAATATTGTCACTCTAGCTTTCTAATGACTGGTGTTTTCTGCAAGGTTTATATTTTTCCAAATTTTAATTTTAATATAATTTGTTTTACAATTAAAATAATCTTTTTACTTCAGTATATTAGTTCATTTTCCATTGCTATAACAGAGTACATGAGACTGGGTATTTATGAAGAAAAGTAGTTTGTTTGGAAGTCCAAGATCAGGTGACCCTATCAGTTCAGTGTTTCACAAGGCCTTAATGATGAATAGCATTACTGTAGAAGGGCACTGAAGCCAGTGAACTCACAGCAAGACAAAGCCTGAGGGCAGGGAGCAGCTAGTCTTGCTTTGCTTCTCTTCTACTTCCGCTTCTGCTTCTCCTCCTCCGCTCCTCCTCCTCCTTCTTGTTTTCCTTTTTTAAAAATGACAACCCTCTTTCACTGAAACCCCCTGGAGTCCCATGGGAATTGCATCAATTTTTTTCTGACAGCCCTGCCCCTGGTGGTCAAATTACTTTGTGCTGAATTCCACCATTAAAGGTTCAGCCCCTTTCCAAAATTACCACACTGGCATCCAAGCTTACAACATGTGAACCACTGGGGCACATGTGCAATTCGCATCCATCAGATTGTGTATGTTGTATTTTCCCTTTGTCCAATTTGAAATTTCTTCTTCTAATTGCAATTTGAACTATTTAAAGTAATTATTAACATGGTTTGATTTTTACTACTTTTTATTGTTGTTTTCCATTTGTTCCATCTGTTCAACTTGTTCTTTTTTCATTTTCCATCTGTCTTCTTTTTGATTCAGTAGTATCTGTGTTTCTGTTTGTGTGCATGTAGTGTTTTGTTTTGTTTTACTTGTGACAGAGTCTCACTACATAGTTCAGGCTGCCTTGAACTCACTTTGTAGCCCAGTTCTGCTCTTGAACTCGTGTCAATCCTCCTGCATCAGCCTTCTGAGTGGTAGGATTACAGGCATGAGCTGTGATGTCTGGCTTTGATTTAGTATTCTTTAAGAGTATTATTTTCCCCATGTTGCTTTTAAGAGTTTCTTCTCGAGGAATGATTTAAAGTAATTTGATTATGGTATACCTTGATATGTCTCTGCTTGGTTTATACAGCTTCAGGTTTATTAATGGTTTAAACTATAGGTTTATAAATTTAATCAAAGTATAAATATTTTGAGTTATTATTTTATCTGTTTTCATTTTTTCCTCTTCTGCTAGAACTGAAATTTCACACATGTGTGTTGGTTGATATTCTACCAAAAGTCACTAACATTATTTGGTTTTCTGTTCAGTCTTTTTTTGTTGTTTGTTTTAATCGCTGTACATTTACAAGTTTGGAGACTTTTTTCTTTTGAAGTGCCTATATTCTATGATTTCTATCCAATAAAATTTGTATAGATATTTGATTTTTTAACTTTAAAAGCTCCATTGCCTGACACGTAAATTGCTACCATATAACACTTGCTGATTTTCAGTTAGATGGTGAACATTGTAACTTAATATTTCTAAGTACTAGATTTTTGTTGAGTGTCTTTATAAACCTTCTGGCTTAGGATAGGAAATTAGGTTAGACTTGTAGATCAACTCAATCATTTTGAGGCTACAGCAGGTCTAGAGTTAATATTACTGTAGGTTTTGTTGTGCTTTATTACCATGGTTTGATTTTTCCAGTAGTCTTTAGAGAGTATCTTCTGTATTCTTCACTTTGGATATGATGACTTGAAGATCACTGGGCTTGGGTAAGCTCTGAAAATTGACTTATCAATTTTTGGTGGTAGTGAGTTTCCTCCATATGCCAATTTTTGCCAAGCGTGATAGAATTTTGTTCTAAACATACACATATTAACAGTTAAAGAACCAAGTGAACACTGTGTAAAATTCTGGAACTGTTTCATTGAATTGCTCCTTTTTTACTAGCATTACAACTTACAGGTTGCAGCTACCTTGATTTTTCAAACTCTTCTCAACCTTCATTCTAAACTTTAGTTTCCCTACATGTGCTGCAGTCTGGGAAATCACTCCAGAAAAAAATAACCTAGGGTGAAAGGGAAAAGGACAATAGAGAAAAGTTAAAAATGCAAGTCAGTTTACTATTTGTGTCTCTTAGTTCATTAAAAATAAAGGTTTGTGCTAATATGACTTGGAGAAATTTTTATGCCTGTATTTTGTAACCTGAGCACCTACTTTAAAGATAACAACTTATAATATATTAATTATTGTTATTCTCCTATTATTTTGTTATGAAATTTTGTTTTACCTTTTTTCCATACAAAAGTTAGGGTAATCACCCATACTGATTCACCCATTTGTTTCCTCTCCCTCAGAGATCACAGTCCTGTGTTGTCTGTTGTCCAATATCTGAAAATGTTTTGTACATTTTGTTCAACTATTTATGGTAGAAGGATGTGTTCAGACTGGTTTTTTCTCTCATGGATGGGAGCAGAAGATTTTTGGTACTTGAACTGAGGCTCTTGAATGGAGACATTTAGTGCTAGAACTTCTCTAAACTACAGAATATTAATATGGCATTTATTTAGTATGTGTCAGGTACTGTGTTTACGCATGTTATGTCCTTTGGTTTTCTCAAGAATCTTATCATCTCAGTACTATTATTGTTCTCATGTATTTTATAGATTAAAAAAAAAAGTTGGGAAGAACGCCAAGCTCATGCAGCTAGTGAACAGAGGACAGGTGGATCTCAGATCCAGGAGTGCTTGACTCACACGAGTAATTTTTTTGTTTGTGCTGGGTTCACACTCTTCTGTGCTCACGACCGCTCCTGTCATGATATATTGTCTTTGTCCTACTGCCTTGAGCATGTCTTACAAATGGAAGGGGTGACATTTGCAAATGATTTACAACAGAGGCAGCAAGTTGAATTTAAAATTATCCTTGTCTTTCTTCTATTAATTTATACGATGCTTTTTTTTTTCTTTTTGAGGGAAAGATGAGGAGTGCGGCGATACCTGAGAGTCAGTGAGAGTCACACAGGCATTGTTTTGCACGTAAATAAACCTCACCTTTTATAACAGCCCTCTGGAAAAATGCTATTAACAATAAATTTGAATAAGTTCTTATTTATTCAAGCACATACAAAATCACGTAGGCTAATTTTTTGACATTACAAATTGAAATTTGCCTTTCTTAACATTTCTTGCTCCTAAGTATCAAGTCCTTGGTGATATGAGGTAGTCATATTTATAGATCTCTCTACAGAGGTCAAAACAAAAAGGTTCTGTGTTTTTTTTTAACAAGAAGGTAAGTGGCAGTTAATAGAGATTTAGCTAAGGTAGTTCCCTTTATATATTTTAAACCTGTGTTTTTAACTTTGTAAAATTCAAAACCCTGTTACCATAGTTCTGTGACTCTCCAACAAACTGACTAAAAACTCCATGTGGTGTTCTAGCAAGTTATGTAAAGGTGTAGTTCTGTAACCTTCATAAAGGTAAGTACTGGACTGAGGGCCGAGAGAGACTTTTCAAAGACAGGATCACAGCATAGAGCTATAAATGGAACTTAAGTGTTTTCACAGCTGGAAACTGTCTGTGTGCAGTTCATGTCACATGGCCCAATGCAAGTTTTAACTAAATGGTTCTGTCCTTCCCAAGGTTTATCGGTGGTCAAGATATCCCATAAGTAAAATATAAATGGCATTAAGGTGCTTTGAAATGTACCCCACCTGGCTCTAGTCCTGGGAGCTAAATGAAAAAAAAAATGCCTGAGTGTAGAAATTCAGCATTTTTGTTATGTTCAATAGATTTTCTTTAAGACACTTGCCCTAATGGTGTTAATGGGCTCTAATGTACCTTTATCTTTACAAAGTCCTTTCACTTTTTTAAAAAAGTAGAACCATTAAGGAAATTAAACATGAGTAGGTGAGGCAGGTCTGGAGCAAAGGATCTGACAGCTTTGCATGTCCAGCGTTTTGCATTGCCCTGTGTAGGCAATGATCAAAATCTACTTTACACAGAACATGTACGTCATTTTCCAGTTTCTAGTATAAGTACAGTTTATACATTTTTTTTTTTTTTTTGCGGCACCGGGGATAGAACTCACAGCCTCACACCTGCCAGACAGGCGCTTAAACTGCTGAGCCAAACTCCCGGCCCTAGTTTATACATTTTTAACATGATGGTATAATATACTTAGTTGATATATTATTATATCATATAATTTATTATATAGTACATAAGCATACTATGATTTAATTAATTATATATACTTATGTACATTTCTACCTACTACTTTCTGTGGTGTACATTGTATATTTATACATTTTCTCTGGTATATAAGTATACATATATGGGTGTATATACTACAGAAAATATACAGATAGAGACATGCATACATACAGACACACACACACACACACACACACACACACACTCCATACCCCTATTTACTGTAGCTTGTATTCTTAAAAAGCTATCATGAACGATTTTGGAGAAAGAGGCAATTAATGACTTGATTGGTTGAGTAAACTACAGAGATATATTAAATTGCAGCCTAAGTATGTAACACCCTCCTCTTTAATAGCCCTCCTCTTTAGCAGATCCATTAACCATTCACATGAAGTAGTAGGAGGCAAAGCAGGGAAGAAGTGCCATATACATCCCAGCCAGAGCACAAATGATGAAAAGGGTAAAGTGCAAATAAATTTTGATGTTAATGTTCCTTAACTCTTTTAGTACCCTAGAGAGGGAAGATGGAGTTCAACAAAAGGGTATTGTGTGAAGCCCTCCAGAGTTGCCCTGTAATGACAAGGAAGGAGCAGAATGACCCTAAAGGAGAGACTGCAGCCTTCATGACCATCAGCGGGAGGGGTTAAGCAACTTTATCTGATCTTCAGCTATTTTACTGAACAATTAACAACCTACAGTCTGGAGAAGTTCAAAGCTAGAAGTGAAGCCAGGACGGCTTAAGACTCCAGCTGGCATTAAATGACAAGGAAGAATTCAAAGGCCAGACAAAGCTGTTATTATCAGCTATTGGCGAGGAAGAAAATGAAATTTCTGAAAAGGGAAAAAAGAAAAGGTAGAAGGAAAAATAGAACTTAAGAGCAATTTAATGCTTAGTTTTTTCATTAAATTAAACCCAGTGTTAAAATCTGTTTTCCATTGTTAAGCTTGCTTGATAAAGTTTCAATTAGAGAATACTTTTAATATTGCTAGGAAAATAACAGTGTCCATGAAAGGTTTATAATTCTTGCAAAAAAAAAATCAATTATCTTTCATTTATTTTTCATTTCAGTGGAAAAACATATGACATCTATAGATTGATTGTTTTGGAAATGGTGCTGGCTGTCACTTCAGCAGATAAAAAAAAAGAATCCGATGTATTTCTTTGCTATCTTATTAGAAAAACATAGCTTAGTAAAATCTCATAGGCTTAGTAAATGAACTCAGGGAATTACCAAAATTACAAAAGATAAAAACTAGTGAATGTAGACATTAATCTTAGATCAATCTTATTGAGAGAAATTAGGGGGTTCTAAAAACCTTAGGACTATAAAACATTTAACTGAATTTTCTATACCAATATTATAGAGACTGAACTATCTGTTGAAGAAAATTTGAAAGCTATGGCACTCCAGGAGTATCAGTACAGATAGGATACAAATGAGTTGAGGTAGACAGAGACACCCTATATTGCCTTGGGTCTTGGATACAGAAGAATCTCCAAAATAGGCAACCACATGATTTCGGAGATACATTATTTATCTATTATCATAAGTCACTTATTACATTCTTCACCACAATGTCAGTAAACTAGTGTAGCACATTGAGACCACTTTTTTGGGAGACTCTTAGTTGCAAGAGTACATGGTAGTATACTGAGAATTTTAAAAGGATAAACCTAAACTTGAGTTGATAATAAGGAAACATAGTCAATTATACATGAAAAAACTGCATTTTAAGATTAGGAGAAAACTCTATTGTCACAATTTGAAGACACTGATAAACTGATCTACTAGGTTAAAATTGAATTACCTTTCAATGGCATATAATAAGAAGCTTTGATAAATTAATGCAAAATAATTTCACAATGTTCAAAAGATCTTACCATTTTAATCTTCTATTGTTTATTCTATCGTTTAAACCTAATCTTCTTCAACCTATTGCTTGGTTAAGCTTATTTGAAGGATTTCTTCTTGAGGCTATTCTTAACCAGATTTTTAAATTTCATCTGTTTCTATGGTAAATTCTGTGTAAAAATCCATTGACTCAATAAAGTGTTGGGAATCCACTCCTAGTTTAGCACATATTAGGAAAGGAATCATTAGTGATTAGGTTAGAATATATGAATTTTGAGGGAAAACAAAAATTCATCCCATAGCACTAGTTGTGTTGCTTATATAATATGATTTGCCATACTTCTTGTTTCAGTTCCTCCATCTGTTAAAATGGAAATAATTATGGTGCATATCTTATAGAATTGTGAGGGTTTAATGAAATAATGCAGACAAAATACTTTGGAAGTCACTAGCCCATAGTGAGTCTCAGTAATTATTAATTCATTATTACAAGCTCATTATTTTTCAAAGCAAGTTTCAGCAATGAGTCAATTAATCTTAACATCTAACTTGACTGATTAGGACACTCCCAGTTGGTTGAATCATGGAAATCTTGTACTCCTTAGTGGATTATATGTTCCTAACGAATGTGCTGTTAGGAAGTAGGGTATTCTTTCAGCCTTGATATCCCTTGGATAAATGATCAGAATCTAGTCCTTTTGTTGTAGTGCCAAAGACTTTTACAACTTTTTGTAGAATATTCAAATATTCTATTATTAGAAAGTAGCTTGGAAATTAAATACAATATCATATACCAATATGTTTGGAGTATCTTTAGGTATAGCTAAATTTCCTAGAGGTAATCTGGACCTACAAAGTACAGGACTAGAAGTGGGACAGTAAATTCCCACTGAGGTGTGGGAAACCACCAGGCTTTAACCATCTCTAAGCTTTACCCAGTTCTATAGTCTTAGTGATTGTGTCTTTCCAAATTCATGCTGTGACACTAATCTTCAAGGTGATGGTATGTGGAGATGGAACCTTTGGGAGGTGATTAAGTCATGATGACAAAACCCTCATAAATAGAATCAGTGCCCTTATAAAAGAGGCCCCAGAGACACCTCATGCTTTTCTGCCATGTGAGATTACAGGGTCATAAAGCAGCAGGACCTCACAGGGCAGCAAATCTGCCTGTGCCTTGATTTGAAGTTTTTGCCCTCCAGAACTGTGAAAAATAAATTTCTGTTATTTATAAGGTACTTAGTTTATGATATTTTCATTGTGCCAGTCCAAATAGACTAAGATACTCACTAATCACTAAAGTCTCAGAAATTGTCGTTTCTTACAACCCACATGGAGGGCTGGTATTTACAGGTAGGGCACAAAAAAGCCTGCAGTAGATGAAAGAAAATGGACTGGAAGTTTCTAGTGGCTTAGAATATTCAAAGTAACTCCCCTGTCTGTGTAGTAGACTTCTTAATGGTTGTGATGGTTAGTTTAATTGTCTACTTTATTGGTTTGGGGGCCACCTGAGGATTAGCAGAACATACTTCTCCGTTTGTTGGGGTAGGTTAGAGAGGGCATGACTTTGGAGCATATATCTCTTGCTGGCATTCTTCTCCTGGGCTCTGCTTCCCAAATGCCATGAAATAAGCTGCTTTGTTCCTCCCACAGAGTCTAGTTGGAGGAGGCGGGGCATTGAGGGTGTGACCCAGAAGGATATGTCTCCCTCTCTCTGTCCTTGATCTCTCTCTCTCTCTCTGTCTGTCTCAGCTTCCCACTGCCATGTCATAAGCTATTTGTCCTCTGTCATGCTCCCTGTCCTGGAGCCAGCTGACTATAGACTGAAACCACTACAAACTGTGAGCCCAAATAAACCTTTCCTTCTTTAATTTGTGGAGAATGAGCATTGTCTCAGTGATGAGAAAGAGATGAATACATCGAACATTTGTAAGTTTAAACTGTGTACTGTTCTGAGTAGTATGATGAAATCTTATGCTGCCATCTTCCAAACTTCCCAAGATATGATACTCCATCCAATGTATCCACACCACATAAGGTACTCACCCTTCGGTCTAGTCACTGAGTAGCCATGTGAGTCATCAGACTGACTATTGGCTGTTGCAATGCTTGTGTTCAAGTGTCTTTTTTTTTTTTTTAACTTGGTAACAGGCCCAGAGCATGACAGCAGTGATGCTAGCATTTCAAATGTGTCAAAGAAAAGCCATAAAGTGTTTGCTTTAAGTGAAAAGTTTCAAATTCTCAATAAGAAAAGAAAAGAAATATATGTGGAAGTTTTGAGATCTATGTTAAGAAAGAATATTCTTTCTATAAAATTATGGAGAAGGAAAGTGAAATTCATGCTGGTTTTGCCATCACAAATGACTGTCAAGTGGCATGGTAAGTGCTTAGTAAAAAAAGAACAGACATTAAATTTGTAGGTTGATGCCCTGAACAGAAACATATTGCAATTGATAGCAATGTGTTTTATCAGAAGTCATTGTGCCCAGTGTATAAATTAAACTATATCATAGGTTTGCACATACAGGCAAAAAATAAGTATATATAGGGTTTGTACTATTTGTGGTTTTAAGCATTCACTGGGGAGTCTTGAAATATATTCCTCATGGAAAAGGGGTGACTGTTATACTTTCATCATTCTTCAAATGGTAAGAAATCCTGTCAGCTTTGGATAGGGCATTAGCAGAAAGGGCTCTGAACAAAGTCCTGGTGGCAGTAGTCGCAGCTCTGCACACTTGGTCCACATCCCCAGAAAATGCTAAAGTATTAGAGGAATGTGTGGAAACAGATTTGATGCCATACAGACTTAATGACAAATCCTGGTAGGAGAATTACGAGTTAGACCTCTGAATTCTGGCAAAGCCCATGCTATCTGCAGAGACAGTGTCTCTGTTACATGTTGTTACCCACAAAAGATGATCTACTAAGGAAAGGTACAAAGCAAACAGGTGGATAATAATCCAGTGAATCAACATGACGTAGTCTATCATTAGATCAGTTAATAATTGCAGTATACATGGTGGTAAGGATGCATGCTATACACATGTCCATCAGCATGGGATACCACGACCAAGGTCAATCTAACTACTAAAACTGCTGATATTTCAACTCCAGAAATATGGAAAATTACTGAGCCTCCAGTGCCACGCCATCTCTTGAGGAGCTTAATCAGTCATAATGGTAAGGTCATTCCACTGGGCCCCTTCAACTCTCAAAGGGTCTGTAATATCTCTTAATTGTAGCTGATAAATATTCTAGCCATGTGTTTGCTTTTCTTCAAGGTTGTTAGCCAGGACTATTATATGATGAGGTAATAATCACATGAATCTGAGACCTACTGGCTCTGTCTCATGCTGCTCTCCCTAATGAAGTGTTGGAATGGTGTGCTAAAAGCTCAGTGAGGGACTAGTTTGATGCCAACATCTGTGGGAATGGGGAACCTTCCTCCACAACACGGTGTATACCAGAAATCATCAACGGTTATGTGATGTTCTGTTTACAATAGGTAGAACATACACTATGAGAAGCCAAGGGCTTAAAGTAAAAGTGGCCCTGTGTATATGTTTTCTACTGCTATTGCAACCAAATATCAAAATTTAGACTGAAACAATAATCATTTATGTATTTTGCTGCTTTTTAAAAAAAGTAACTATGGATTAGAAGACTGGTAGAGTTTGGCTGATCTTTACCAAAAGTCTCACAAAACTGACAGCAAGGTGTCTGTGGGCCTGTACAGCTTTCTGAAAGTTATAGGTATGGAATCACACCCAAGCTCATGCAGATTCTTGGCTGAATTTGGTTCCCTGAACTTTAGTTCCTTGGGGTAAGGAAGAGGGCTTTTCCTGCTACAGGCTGCTTGCATTCTCTCTTCACGCTTCTATGTTCCTTCCTCAAGCAATGGCAGGTAAAACCCCATTCATATTGCATCTCTTTGACTCAGACTGGAGAAAGTTTTGTTTTTTAATTGTACATGTGATTAGGTTGAGCTCACCGGTATCACCCACAATAATTTCTTTGTCTTTAGCCTTATGACTTTAATCAGATCTGCAAGGCTTCTTTTGCTGTGTAGCCTCATGTTCCCAGATTCTGGGAGTTACTTAGCTTCACAAGAACTGTTGCCCTCCCAGTGATCTTCTGGTGGAATCTGTGCCTCCTTTCCTTGTCACTTGGTGAATTCAGCGGAGTCCTAGGAGAGGACATAGCAAGATTTCCAACTCCATCCTATTGGAGTTGACATTCAATAATGGTATATTCTACCTAAAAGAATGACGAATGAATCATTAACAAAATGCAAAGATCAGAAGTGTGAAATGTTGGTAGCTCATTCTCTCATGCATGTGTAGGCAAAACTTTCTACCTTCTAAAGGCAAGGGAATGGGTCAGGGAATGTGGGGAAGGTTGAGAAGGTTGATCTGATAAGCTTCATGAATGATAGAAGGGATGAGACCCATCAAGACTAGGGAGAAGGCATTCCTAACATAGTTCAGGTCTAGGGAATGCACAGATAAAAGTGCTGATGTGCTTTCCTATCTGAGTGGAGAGCAATGGGTGGGTGGGGGAGGAAGGTTTAGGGAGGGAGAGTTCTGAGAAGTCTCAACTTTGAGATGAAGCACTTGATCATGATGTGTGGAGGAGAATTAAAAAGTACTTTAGGATTTTCATGATGAGTGTAAAATGATCAAAGTGGTAGAAAGAAAAGATAATTTTGGGTGCAATATTTATGACTAAGTAGAAAAAAATATGTCCATGTTTTTACTGGGATTTTTTTTATTAGCATAAACAATTGGGGGATTCTTAATTAGAAAAGAAAAAATTGGGTAATTGAGAAAAAGTAAATGTGAAAACCTTGAGCAGTCACATAAGAGAGTTTAAGCACTAAAGAAGATAAAATTTTATTTTTGATAAAGTCTTGTCTAAAATGTTTCTTCCAAACTAAACAGCTCAGTGAAAACTGTACAGGCCTCACTGAGCTGTTTATTTTGGTCTTATTCTATTTTGGTTTGCCTGATTTTATTATATTTGATGGCATAGATGCTATTTCAAAGATAACAAAACACATTATGGTAGCCATTATTGATATCTGATCACCTTGTTTTGAAACCCTATATTGCTTTCATTGTTTTGTTTTGAGTGATTTTTATCTTATTTTGGTTTGTTTGATTGTATTATGACTGATGATATAAGCAACTGCTTAGAAGATAACATGAGGCATTGTAGTAATCAGTGTTGTTTTACTATGTATTGCTTCCATTGTTTTGTTTTTCATTGGTTTTATCCTGTACTATTTTGTTTGATTGTATTGTGCCTGATGGTATGGGCAGTTATTTTGAAGATAACAAGAGGTATTATAATGGGGAAAGAAGGAAAGGAAAAGGAAAAAGACATAAATTTGCATATAGGTATATATAAGATAGTCAAAATGACTATACTACTAAATGCATTAGTTACTGAAAAAGAACAGTAAATACTCATATGATTAGATGAATTTTACATGTCTTTATCTGTTAATCTAAACAATCCCTTTGAAGGTAACGATATGCAATATTACAACCACTGTCAAATTCCAATCATCTCACTTTGTAAACCTATAATGTTATTGTATCGGATTTGTTGTTGTTGTTTGTTTGTCTCTTTTGCTTTTTGTTTCTCTTTTCTGTGTCCATTTTCTCTTAAATAAATAAAAAAATAAAAAAAGTAAAATGTTTTTTCCATTTGAAACATAATTTCTTCATTTTCTTTAGAATAGTATGTCCTTTGTTGCTAAAGAGAGTTCATTGTATCAACAATATTAGGTAAAATTTTCTTTTACAAAATTTACTACATTTCAAGCTCCTTTAAATTCTTTGTGGAAAACAGGTGATACATAAAAAACTTACCCCTTCAAGTACCAAAGAAGATGCAAATATATTTATATACATACGTATTTTGCATATATAAAATAGATTTTTATAATGTATGATTTATAATATCTTAATATAATTTATTGTATAACATACTTTCCATGTACACATAAAACTAAACAATTTTTAATTCTGTATTTGTAAAATAAAAACTTGACTTTTGATTGTTAGGGTCCTCCCTTTTTTAAGCCCATAGAAATTCATAAATATTTCTAACCTTTTTTGAAATTTCCTAGTATGCATCTGCACACGACTGCATGTATAACTGCTTATTTTTCTTTCCTATGAGAGTAAAGGAAATGCCTCCCAAGGTAATTATAAGAGACTCATCACATCAATTTCCCAAAACTAAGCTCAATTTTGAGAATGCACTTAGTGCTCTGGAAACCACCCATTGTGGAAGAGTTAATTACCTAATCATCTCTAACTCTTGAGATTCCAAAAGTGGAAGCGAGAAGCAAATGAAAATCTGCTCCAGAGTGTTTTGAAATATTCTCCCAATAGCCCTAAGTCATTCTGGCACTGGTATGGCCAACAGTTATATTCCAAAAGAAAGGCATGTATTCATTTCTCTAATTGTATATCTATGGGTCCAATAATTAACAGCATATCTTACACACAATAAATTAGAGGAGACATGTTTAACTGAAAGGAAAATAAAAGGAAGCCAACAAGAAGACAAAATAACTGTTAGGGTAGTAACTTAAAAAAAAAAAAAGAATGCAATTTAAAGTAATGGACAATCTTCCTAATCCTCCATGGAGTGTTTGAAATCCATCAGCCCAATAGTTTATATGTATGACCCTTCTGTATCTGAAAATCACTTTTATGCTGTGATAGATCTACTCTCCTGGGTGACAAATCCTCCTTCATATTAATTTAAAATAAAGTAAAAGGACTTCACAGTTTAAACAAAAATAACTTTTTAAAATATGAATTTTTAGCACTCAATTAAAAACCATCTAAAACTCTTTAATATGCTTCATTAGAACAGACACGTATAATTCTGAACATAGTGTTATTGACTAATAAGGTTTTTATCTTACGTTTTTCATTTGTGGTGCTGGGAATTGAACCCATGGTCTTTGCAGGGAGCTACATCCTAGAAGTTTTATAATTTTTTTAAATTTTGAGGCAGAGTCTTGTTAAATTGTCCAGGCTGGGCTTGAACTTTTGATCTGCCTGCTTCAACATCCCAGATGGCTGATATTGCAGGCATGTACCACCCTGTCTAGGTTACACATAGGTTTGATGAAGCAAAGGAAAGGAATACCATTTAATGGCATTAAAAATCTATACCTTCTCTAGATTTACTTGATTGTTAAGTTTCCAAGAATTAAAGAATGCTTCAGAAAGTGTAGAATTGATGTATATTTTACCATCAAATCTAAGACAGTGCAGGAGATATGACACAGGAGTTGAAAAAGTTGAGACTTTTTATACTACTTTATGTTCTATACTACATTAGTATAAGCTGTAAATAAGCAGTTTAAAAAGAGGGCACACTAATGAATGATTAAGAAAAGCCACTATTTTATTAGTATTTGTTTGGCATGCATCACTGGGATGCTCTTAAATATTTTATCCCTTTATTTCCCTTTCTGTTTCCTTTACCCTGACCCTGATTCCCTCTGCCATTTCCAAGAGTATACATTCTAGTTTCCTATTATTTATCATTTATTTTTAATCATTTATTTATTTGTATTTTATGTTTTTCATATAAGAGATTTAACTTTTTATTTTAAAGAGAATAAAACCAAGCAAAATAAAACAATAAAATAAATCAAAACAAAGCAGTGTAAGTGACACAGGATTTCAAAACAATAAGAAATCAACAATGGTTACCATAATGCCTCTTCAAAACAGCTGTAGATACCTTCAGACATAGTAAAGATCAAACAAAACAGAACAGAATAGAACCAATAAAAACAAAACAATGAATACAATAAAGGACTTCAAAACAAGATATGAGTAAATGCAAAATGGCTACCATAATATATCTTGTTATCTTTGAAATAGCTGCCCATGCCATCAGATAGAAGAAAATCAAACAAAACAAAACAGAATAAAACCCAACCCAACAAAACAATGATAACAATGATACAAGACTTCAAAACAAGATAATAGCAACCCAATTTGTAATAGCCAGATCTTGGAAACAAGCCAAGTGCCCATCAATCAAAGAATGGATAAAAAAGATGTGGTATTTTTATACAATGGAGTACTACTCAGCTATTAAGAAAGATCACATTGAGACTTTTGTAGGTAAATGGTCACGACTTGAGACCATACTTGTAAGTGAGATAAATCAAACCCACATGTGTAAATACCGTATTGTCTCCCTAGTGTAAGAAACGGAAAAGTATATATGATCCAAAATCTATAATAAATGCTACATAGGGGTGAAAAACAGCTCAAAGAGCAAAAGTAACTGGGAAGGGAAAAGGGGGAAAGAGAAAAGGGAAGAGGAAAAGATATAAACCTGTATATATGTATATGTAAGATAACTAAAATGAACACACCGTTGAATCTATTCGTTATTGAGAAAGAACAGTTAATACTCATATGATTAGATTAATTTTACATGTCTATATCTCTTAATGTAAGTAACCATTTTGAAGATAACGATATGCAATATTGCAACCATTGTCAAGTTTCTATTATCCGATTTTGTAAACCTGCAATGTTACTGTTGTGTATTTACTCTAGTCTTCTGTTTGTCTCTTTCACTTGTTGTCTTTGTTTTATATGTCTTTTTTTCTGTTTTTTCTTTGCTTAAATAAAAAAAAAACAAGATAATAGGGAATTAACAATGGCTACCACCTTCAGAAGGAGAGCCTCCATAGATGCTACATTGCATATTGTTAACCTCTGAATAGATGATCAGACTACTGGCTTTAGACCTGCAAAGTCAGTGAAACACTAACACTAAAATCATTAAATTGTATTTTATCTCAATAGCTATCATTGCAGACTGTTTCTCCAGGATCAGCTAGTCACTTATGGGTGGGGAGTGGGTTGGCTCTTCTTGTTTCCAACCCCATGTGCTAGAAGGGGCTGGCAACTGGCTCTCCCCGCAGTGGCCCATGCATGGTGCTGATTTACAGGGAAGGCTTGCTTCTTGGTGACTTCTTGTTCTCTTTCCCTGCAGTCTGCAAATTGAGATTTAACTTTCTGGGGCTGGCATATTTTTCTTAGCATGTTGATCTCAAGTTCCATAAACTTCCCTACAGATGACATAAACCGATTTTATGCTTCTTCATAGCAGAATAGTGCTCCATTGTGTATATACATTTTTATATTGTGTATGTAAATTTTCTTTGTTGATGAGGATCTAGACTCTTTCCAGAAATTAGCTATTGTAAGTTGCACCAATATAAACATGCATATATCACCATAGTATATCATTTTTAATTCTTTTGGGAGTATACTCAGGAGAGGTATAGCTGGGTCAAATGGTATTTCTATTTTCAGGGTTTTTTTTTTGAAGCAAGGTCTTGCTATAGTATTTAGGCTACCTTTGAATTCACTATGTAGCTCAGTCTCACCTAAAACTCATGATGATCCTCCTGCCTCAACCTCCAGAGTGCTGGGATTTTACAAGGGTGCCCTACTACACCTGGAAGGTTAGTGTTCTGAGGAAACTTCATACTGATTTCCATAATGGCTGCACTAGTTTATACTCTCACCTGCACTGTAGGAGGGTTTCTTTTCTCCACAACTTTGAAAGCATTTGTTATTTTTTGTGCTCTTTATGATAACCAATCTACCTAGGGTAAGAAAGAATCTAAAAGTTGTTTCTATTTGCATTTCCCTAATGGCTAAAGATGATGAGTATTTTTTCCATGAACTTGCTGGCCATTTGTATTTCTTTCACAATGTGTTTATTTAGTTCGTTTGTCTACTTTTTGACTATCATTTGAATTTTGGGAGTTAATTTTTTTTCTTTTGGGTACCAGGAATCAAACTCAGGACCTTGCTCTTGCCAAGCAGGTGCTGCACTGCTTTCTTGGTTACTTTCTCTAGTTGCTGAGAAAAATACCCAACACCTCAAATTAAGAAAGGAAAGGTTTATTTAGCTTACACTTCATGGAAGTTTCAGTTCATAATCAGCTGGTTCCAAGACAGGGTGGCATGGCAGAGGGCAACAGTTAATGGCAGCAGAAGACAACAAAACAGCGTGAAAGGGGAAAAAAGGGCAAAATTTAAAGTTTCACAGAAGGAGGTAGGAGGATTGACAGCCCATGTTCTTAACCATTGTACTACACTGTCTCCCATAAATAAGCAAAGACAACAAAATGTATCTGACAATGCTCACTGTCATTTATAATAATTAACTTCATTATTCTCAGACCTAGGAAATCTCCCTATGAGGCATGTATCAACTAAAACGTGATATTCATCTTTTATTGTCATGTATTCATCTGATGGTACTTTTCATTGAAAAAATATATGGTTCCTTGGTGATACATCTAGTTCTATCAATGAAGCTGATAATTTTCATTTTATTTCATAAAGGATGACTTTTTTCTCCAGCTTCTTCATTTTGAGGCTTTCACTTGAGGATGGTTTTTTTCTCTTATGATTTCCATTAAAAGTTAAAAGAAAAATTCATTGGACACAACCAGTTTCACAAAGCTCCATCTTGCACAGTACAGTATCATCTGTGAGTGGGAGGTGGAGGCCATCTTGACTTTGACTTGCAAATAATGTTGCTCCCATTTACTTGGCCCTCAGGTACCTCCCCCGAATCTCGCTAACAGTGTGATACTAAACATTTTGGACTCTTATTTCAACTGCTATACTAAAGTTATTGAAGGTAGTTTTTCCAAGTGTAATTTTAAAAATTATTTAATTCTCAAGTGTGTACAGCAACCATTATACACTGCTAGGTGTCTGTAATAGTCTGGACACTTCTAATGTCTGATTCATATCTATGTCATTCATGGCACTGATGGCAGTTCTCACCTTTGATTTTCAACAGTTCATTAAAGAGATTGTAGTTTCCTACTGTAGGGTGGATCAAAATATTGCTAGATATTTGTGTCTTGCTGAAAACAGAACAATTCTAAGATTCACATATGTGATGGTTTCTTACAGTTCAAGATAAGCAGTATCTTCCTGGTGGGCATGGCCTTTATTTGTCCTGTTCTGTTAGATGAAGGAAACTAGTCATTGTCTGAAACTTTTTCTCATATTAAAAGAATTTAATTCAATTTTTGAAGGAGAAATCTTTCTTTCTTTCTTTTCTTTTCCTTTTTTTTTTTTTTTTTTTTTTTTTTTTTTTTTTTTTTTTTTTTTTTTTTTTTTTTTTTTTTTTTTTTTTTTTTTTTTTGTCTTTTTGAGACAAGCTCTCACTATGCAGTCAGGCTGGCCTTGAGCTCACTTCATAGCTCAGGCGAGTCTTGAACTGACAATGATCCTCTTGCCTCAGCCTCCCAAATGCTGGGATTACAGGTGTGCGGCATCACATCTGGATGAACTCACTGTTTTTTAGTGACACTATAAATGCTAGAATTTGATTTCTTAATGTCTCTTATGACTAGAGCTTGGCACATGACCAAAGCCCACCAAGCAGATGCATTTTTCTTGATAAGAAGCAGCTTACAGCTTGAAATAAAGAAGTAGAGACTGCAAAAAAATCAAGTCAGGAAAAGGCTAGATCTGCATTTTGTTTCAGAAACATAATGGCAGCCTTTTGGAGTGATGTGAAATTCCAGTTTCCCTACTTCTGGCTGCAATATCTCTACCTAGCAGCAGTAATAGTGTGCGTGCTATATGAGTTCTCAGGCATAATCTAGAGTTGTTCCTGACTGGGCAGCCCTAAAGTCTGACTCTTACAGTCACCTAGAGAATTTTTTTTGTGTCAGATATTGGCTATCACATCTTTAAATCAACTTTCTTTGTGTGTACAAAGCTAGACTATTTTTTTCTAGTCTCCATCATTATCAGGTAAGTCCATGTGACTTAGTTCTAGCCAATATAATGTGAAGGCCATTATATGTACCACAACAAGTACAAGCAGATAAACCATCGTATAAGTGGTTTCTCTCTTTTAATTAATATATCCAGTGGAATGCTGAGGTCCTTAGATAAAGGAAAAGGCACAAGATCCAAAGTTCATTTAAACTTTATGTGACTGAAAATGAACTCCTAGTGTGGTAGTCCACAGTGATGTGGACAAGTATCTGTTAATGCTGCTGGGATTATTGTAACACTGAAATTGGTACCAGAACTGGGATGCTATGATGTAAAAACGAAACAAAACAAAACAAAACAAAGCAAAACATCTTTGGCTTAGCTGTAAGAGGCAAATACAAGAAAACCAATAGAAGTGTTTCAGCTTGTACTTCGTGCTTTTAAAGTGCTCTTGGAAGAAAGAATCTAGACTGTAAAAGAATTTTCTGGTATGTATGTAAAAATAACACTAGAAAGTACAGCAATTTGGAAAATTGATAGTTAAAAATTTTCTTGTCGATAATGTGGCAAGAAGAGAATAACCACAGAGATTTCCAAACAAAAATCCACTGTGATCCAATTCTGGAGCAAAGATTAATGTAAAGGTATGGCCTTCCCATACATGTGTCAAAGTCAGAAACTTCACAGTATCAGGTTCTAAACTGAAAGACAAAAGCCTAGATACACAAAAACTTATGAATTAGTATAGCTTGAGAGCTACAGTACTGCTAGGACAGAATTTTGGATGCCATTACTGGTATATGAAAAAATTTTTTAAAAAGAGATAGGTCAGAAATATTTAAAGTAACTATTGCCAAAGAAGCAAACAGTCAAAAACCTGCATGTTTAATGTTTAAGTTTACATAGATTTTGTTTAAATCATGCCTTTTCTTGTCATTAATCGTGTCTTGCTCTTATCTTCATTATCTCACCTGAGTAAATGTGTTTCCTAAAATCATCAGAAAAAACTGAAGGATGATAGATAATGTCAATGATAACAGTGACTTGTGGACAATTCACATTTAAGTATTTTCTTCTACTTTTCTATGTTAATTAGCTTTTTATTCTTGCTTCATTCATTTATTCAATTAATATTTCTTGAGCTCCAAGTATATTTGCCTGTTCTACCTCTAAATTAATCCAACCTGCACAAGAACGTTCTGTTTCTTAGCCAGCACAGTTTAAGAGTAATGACTCTAAGCTGTACCACTGTGGGATATATTTCTTTGAATGGAAAATTATTTGTATAATTTCAGTGAAAAGAAATTTAAGTGTAATAACTAAAATTTCCATACCTGTGTAATTTGCTTATTTCTCTTAATTTTGATATTTTTGGACTATCAGCTGTAAAGAATCCCATTAACTATGTTATATTGAATGAACACAGATGTACAGACAATGTGTGTATGTATGTGCATGCGTGTATACGTATTTAAGAACTCTGAAGTACGTATGTACTTAGAAGTTATTAATGCATAGTGTTGTAATGTTTTGTAAAATTTCTGTGCTTCTTAATCTCTTGCTGAGGAGTACAAATAGCAAAAGCTGTTCTAAAACTTAGCACTTGCACAACTCTGTATCTTAATGCACTTGGTCAAGTTTTGCCATTTGACCCTGGGCTTACTGAAATCACTAAAGTCTTATTATTATGATCAATTTAATTTGAACTAATCAATTACTTCATCTTTCAAGTTCAATTTTTTTTTCTAATACTAGGGTTTGAACCCAGAGCTTTAACACAGGTTGCATCCCCAACTTCTCCACCCCCCCTCCCCCACTTTTTAAAATATTGAGTAGGGTCCCACTAAGTCACTGAGTTATACAGACTGGGCTAGAACTTGTGATCTTCTTACCTCAACATGAGAGTGCTGGGATTACAGGTTTTTACCCACCATACCTAGTTCCAAATTTCTTATAATTTACCAGCAAAAAACTGTAATTCATTATTGGCAATATAGGAAATTTATGGGTGGGTGACAGGATTCAGTGGAATTCTCCTTTTATTTGAAAAGCTAAGTTACTTTGAATAATTTTAAGACATGTATTTAATATCTTCTATGTGTCAGCCATTGTGTTTGTTACGTGTGGAGGATGCCAAGAATAGAAAATTCTGTTCTCACTTGGGACTAAGAGCACAGATAAAGCTGGTACTGAAATTACTGTAAAACCAAATGTGCTATAAGAGAAACAGTAGGAGATCAGTTTTAGGATCTTAGAAATACTCTCACTCTGGCAGTATTGGAACTGGACATGGAAATGTGTAAGAATTTAGTTTGTACAGGTTGAAAAAAGTCATGCAAGTCATTAGCAGTGGAGCTTCTTTGAGCAATAGTGAGCAAGTCTGCTTTGCTTGGGGCATGGGGTATATGAACAGAAGCAGTGGGAGATAATTTAAGAATGCACATTAATAAATATCAGATCACAGAACACAAAAGTTTGGATTTTATTCTCAAGAAAATGGATACTCATTAAATATTTTGAAATGTGACACAACATGATTTGTAACTTTGCTTCAGAAGATCTTTCTGGTAGCAATATTCAGGATGGAGAATGCCCCCCAAAATTGACTTAAATAGTGGGATGGGTGGGGGAGAGAGAGAGACAGAAACAGAGAGAGAGAGAGAGAGAGAGAGAGAGAGAGAGAGAGAGAGAGAAGAGGCTAAGTAAAAGTGTATGTAGGTGTGTTGTGTTTCTAACTAGCTTATGTAGCACAGAAGTATTTAGTTAATTTTGTTTAGAACTAATCAACATATTCATCATCTTATATAATTAGTACGACTTTCTTTCTTTCTTTCTTTCTTTTTTTTCTGTGGTGAAAACATCAAAATCTGTTCTGCAAATTTCAAGTATACAATACATTATTTTAATGACAGTTGCATTGTTGTATGCTAGATCTTCAGATCTTATTTATTTGTGCGTAACTGAAATTTTGTACCACTTGACCAATATCTTCATATTTCTTTCTCTCTGCTGACTGGTGACCATCAGTCTACTCTTTGCTTTTATGATTTTGGCCTTTTAAGATTCCACATTTAGGTGTGATCATGTAGTATTTGTGTCTGGTTTATTTCACTTTGCACAATGTCTTTTAGGCTTCTCCATGTTGCAAATCACAGGATTTCTTTCATTTTTTTTAAGATAAAGTAGTATTTCATTAGGTGAATGTACATTTTATTTATCTATTGACAGATGCTTAAATGACCCTTATTAATGTTTAATTAGATTAATTAATTAATGTTTATTAGATGCTAAATGTTATAAGTTTATACTTGTGAGTGCTGGATTTTGTTGCATGTCTTTTTAAAATCTTCTAGTGTATTTCATACAGTTATGTGACATAGACTTATAGATCAGTTTGATAATTTTGAGAGTAGGGTAGGTCTAGATTTGATATTACTTAAAATTTAGCCTTGCCTTACTACCATAATTTGTTTCTTTAGAGGGGTGGTCTGGGGATGAGGATAGTCTCTGCAGGTTGTGCTTTTTTTTTTTTTTTTTTTTTTTGGTGGCACCGGGGATCAAGCTCACAACCTCGCGCCTGCCTGACAGGCATGTAAGCCGCTGAGCCAAACTCCCGGCCCTGGTTTTTTGAGGCAGGGTCGCACTGTGTAGCTCAGGCCGGCCTTGCGCTCGCGTTGTAGCCCAAGCCGGCCTCGAACTCACAACGCTCCGCCTACCTCAGCCTCCTGAGTGCTGGGATTAAAGGCGTGCGCCACCATGCCCGGCTGCTAGGTTGTGCTTTGTAATCTACATGGTCTCTCTACCTTGACTGGTGACAACTTGAGTGATTGCTGGGCTTCAGGGAGTTCTGAAAATTGTTTGATTTACAGATTTTTAGTAATATTTTTCCCCAGATGTTTTTACCCGGTAGGATTAACTTTCTCTTGGGTCTGTACAAAAACATAGAATTGCTGGACCATCAGGAGGTGGTGTGGAGGTGGAGGCAGGGATGGTGGATGATGGCTTCTTCTGAAGGGGAGGGCGCAGCATCATAGACCCTGTGCACTGTGTAAGCGTGGTCAGTGCTGGTGAAGACTGCAGTAGTGTGGTCCTCCATAGCAAAACCTGATGGAGTCTTCATGCTCCCTTTTCCTTCTGCTTGGAGAGGTCATGGCCGGGGATAATTCTTTTGGGGTTTCAGTGGTGCCAGACTAGAAGATGATGTGACAGAGATAAAAATGCTTCCTACAGTGTTCTATATTCTCACCTTTGGCTTTTGTGCTCCTTCTGCAGTGTAGTCTGGAGTTCTCCCAGATCTATGTTCACCAGTAGGTAGTCACTTAATTGTTGTTTTTGTGAAGAGACAGGCATGGGGATCTTTCAGCAGGTCAACTTGCTGATGTCACCACTGTTTTTTTAAAGTTATTTTAAATGTAATAGTTCTTTTGAGGAAAGGGGTCACATTGTAAATTGGATTTCTCAATTTCTTAGCTTCATGACATTATCACTTTCCAAATCCTGTTCTCTTCATTTAGCACAGGGTGAATGAAATTAATTGGTGCAACAGAACAGTTAGTAGACATCACTATCTCTAAGCAAAGCTCTATAAAATGAGGCGATCCTCATCCAATACACTCCTCTTTTGTAGTTGTTCTTGGGATTCCTGCCAGCTTTCTTACTGCATTTTCTTTGACTCATATTATTGAAAAATTTCTAGTGTATTATTTGTGCTAAAAGAAAATATGAAGATGTCAAGATGACTAAAACTAAATATTGATATGAACAAGATAATTATAGTAAATACAAGCTCAACAGGGAAAACATAGATCAGAGTATTATTCATGACTTTTCTCATTCTTTTTATTCTTAGCTCTGTTGTCTTTGGGGGCTGATTTAAGATGCTGAGTTGAAAAGAGGACCAAACGATGCAGAGGGAAGCTAAATATATATAAGATTGGGCGTGGGCCTGGATCTCATTCTCTCAACAAAAGAGAACATTCTGAAGAATAGGGATGTGAGAGATAAGCCATCAAACCATAGGATCTTTACAGATGGAAGTTAAAAGAAAAAAATATATATATATACACATATATAGAGAGAGATAATGAGAGAGAGAGGGTATTTGAATAACAGAGAATTGAGAATGAGGATTTAAAAATATCATTTTGCATCCTTCCCATCCCATCTCCTCATAAAGGGCATCTTTTCTCATGAAACAGTGAATGCACATCATTCTTCAAAGACTTCTTAGTCTTGGTTTTCTTGGGGATGCACAGATTTCCCAGAGGCTTCTATATTTCTACAGTTCGATTGTGAAATATTTTTGAGTAAACAACTAATAATCCCTGCCTGTGTACATCATTCAGGATACACTTAGCAGTTTTGCTGCCCTCTGTACTCACAGCTCTCTCCCACACCTCTTTTACTTGGCCATATGATAAGTGATAAAGAATCCTCTTTGCTCCCAATTTCCTTTCAATGCTATATTCTAAATTCATTGCATCGAAGCATAGCTGGTTGGAGTTCAGAGCCTTAAATGTGACTTATTATTATGTATCAGCTTCTCTATGTCACAAAAAATGCTAAGTACAAGTGAGGGGCCCCAATTTTGCCAGTGATAAAACTGGGCGAGCTGACTATGGGAGCTGAAAATTTCACTCAGAAATTTCATAGGCTTGTCCTGGTAAGGGTTTCAACTCTGCAGAATAGTAAACAATGGTGGGAAAATTGCAATGTGCCAGTTGCATATAGTATTGCCAATAATGCTTATAACTAAGTGCAGCAGGAAAATCTTAATGGTAACAGAGGACAGACAAAAAGAAACAAGGTCTTTACAAACCATATATATATATATATATAATATATATATAATTTTTTTAACAGTGAGATGAACCAGTGCCCATTTGACTTGAATAAAAGAAACACCTGCTAACAATTTGCAATGGTGATAATATGGCATCCCTGAAGTATTTCACACTTACTCAGGCAACACAATGCTTTTATCTTCCTAAGTAACCAGTGTGTGTCCTGTTGAGCAGTTGCTTTGAAAGTGGTCTCTGTTTCTCTGATAACTCTGTGTTCTCCTCTATTTCACTGTAATTAATACACTTAATATGAATAACTAAATCTTCAAAATGATTTGCCATCCTTGCAAGCACTACATTTCCAATTACACACTAAATTAGGCACATAATTGAACATGAACACTAACATTTTCCAACAGGTGGTGAATTCACAATTTCCATCCATCAGCTCAACAACAGGTCTCTGGCTAAATCGTGACTCTCTTTTAGAATTGTAATACACCAACTGTTTTTAACCATTTTCTTAAAAAATTCTTCCTTTAATGGAAATACTTTGGAAAATGAAGTATCTAATTCTAATCCAAGATTTCAGGGAAAAGCAAGGGTTAGTATTTCCATATGTGAGATATTGTGTGAGCTATAAAATTGTATCAAATTAAGGATTTCTAAATAAATTTAGTGTTATACTTAAGATTTTCTGGAATAAATAATCTCAAGCAGGTTTTGAAAAGGTACTTTAATGCTTGCTTTAGTTTTCTTTTAATCATCAGTCTTGATGATCTGGAGTAGAAATCATATTTTTTTCTGAAATATTATATGTAGTTGCAGCTTACAGTGTTATCTTCCTATAAAGATACCAAAATGAAGCTACTAAATTCAAGAAGATGCCAAGGCAAAATATATAGCCATCGCTCTCCCAGACTATAGTTTTATGAATTGTATGTCACATAATTCTGGCCTTCTCACATCTAACCATCTGCTGTAGTTTGGATCTTGAATGTCCCTTCAAAACCCATATGTTAAGGGTTTGGTTCTTAGGGAGGCACTATTGGGAGATGTTGTATTCTATAATCGATGAGGCTTAGTGGGGGAGTTAGGTCACTAGAGGTGTGGTCCCTGAAGAAGATTGTGTGGGTCTGGCCTCTACCTCTTTCTCTTTCCACCATGACCAGAAAGTGAACAGTTCTGTTCTTTCACATGTTTCTGCCACATGTACTGCCTCATCACAGGTCAAAAGCAGAGATCAATTGACAATGCACTGGGATTCCCTAAACTGTGAGCAGACACAGAACCTTTCTCTTTAAATTAACTGTCTCATATATGCTATTTGAGTGAAAGAAAGCTGATTAGCACATACCTTCATCTAGAGATACAAACCTTTTGATATTAAAAAATTGAGACATTTAGAGAAGAGTAGTTGTATTTCTCAGCTTTCCAGTTGCTGGAAAAAAAAAAAAACCTTGACACTCATTATTTAAAGGAAGAGAGGTTTAATTTGGCTGATATTTGAAGGGGACTCAATCTATGATCATCTGGCTTCAAGGCAGAAAATTCATGGCAGAAAATTCATGGCAGAAGGGTATAACATAATAAGGCTGCTTAGTTCATGGTGGCAAGAAAGCAGGACAGGGAAACAGTGCCAGAGAAAAAGGGGCCATGGACAAGATATAGATACTAAGGTCCTGCCTCTCTGACTCACCCACACATACCCAAAAGTATGTTCCACCAATCCCCTAAGCCGGTGACAACAAGCCTTTTAGGGCTTTCAGTGATAATACACAACCGGTTGCGGCATGTGTGCCATAGGTTTGCCACCACTGCCCTGAGCAGTTCTCATGTCAATCCAGTTGATACAATCAAGTTTTGTTTGTTTGTTTGTTTGTTTGTTTGTTTTTGGTACTGGGCCAGGGATTGAACTCACAACCTCATGCTAGCCAGGCAGGTGCCTATGCTACTAAGTTAAATTCCTAGCCCCCAACAATCAAGCTTAATTATACATATCCCACCCTGGGTCAACCAATATCCAAAAGTATCACCTTAAAACATACCTAATACCTAAATAAACACAAGGTCATCACTGTACCTAGCATGATATGACTATCTTATGTATAACCAAAAGTTCAGTGATCTTTTCTCCAAAGCCTTAATAATTTCAGTATGAAAAAATAGTTCAAGTCTCTTCTGAGACACAAGGCAAACATTTAGCTATAAATTTTTGTAAATATCAAAAACAAGTTACATAATCCTAAGGTACAATGACATATGGTAAACATTCTTTCCAAAAGGGAGAAGTAAAGAGGTAGAAGGGAATCAAAACAAAAGAAAGGCTGATCTCTAGCAGGACAAACATTAAATCCTATGGCCCCATATCTGGTATTTGGGGTACACGGTGGTGAGGTGTAACATCCAGAGCACTTGAGCTGTCGTGATTCTATGGCCTTGCTAGTTGTAACCCAAAAAGCCTCTCCCTTGAGCTGACTCTACTTACATCCTTAAGTTTTTCTTGGCAGACATTTCACATTCCTGGCATCTTTGACTTCTTGGGGTCTCCACAGCATCATAGGCTTCATTTCCACATTTTAATGCATTGTCCTTTCAGGGGTTCCTTGTCTGGCCTCCCAGGTCTACCTCTGAAATTTGGTTGGAAGTTTTCCTGACCTCACAGGTTGGTATTGTTTATGTTGTTAAAACCACCATCACATGGATCATGTCAAGGTCTGCTATTATGGAAATCGTAGTAGGCCTCCTCGAAACATGACTGCAATGGTTGCCTCTTAGTGCCTGGATGGATGAATATGGTAAAATAAATCCTGAGAAACAATTTCCTAGAAGTCTTTTCTTCAGCCAGAGTCCCAGGGATTCTCTTCTTCTCAAGTGAAATGTTTACACTCTTGTACCTTTGTTATACTTTCTTAATTTCTGAAATTCCTCCAAGGCATTTTTATTCTTGCCTCTGTAAAAAGTATTTGTTTGTATATTTTAATGGTGCTAATCTCTTCAGCAGCCACCCCTCATTTGGCCCCAAATTTACACATGGCTTTTTATGCGCCAAGATTTTAAGTTTTCCAAATATTTCTGCTCTGCTTTTTGCCCAATTCTTACTGTAAATCTGGCTAAAAACAATCAGCAGTACTCATGTCATAGACTGCATGTTGGGCTGCTTGAAATTTGATATGTCAGATCAGCTGGTCCACTCTCCTTAACCTCAGTCTCCTGCAAAGTCTCAAGACATGGGCCAAATATAAACAAATGTATGTCTGAGTGGCCTCTAGTCCAAAAGCAAGTATATTTCTTGCCCCTAACTGAAACCTCCTGAGTCCAGCCTTTATTGTCTCCATTACTTTCAGCATTCAGACCTTTTGAGCTCCAATCAGAATCATTCCTCAGGCTATGCTTAGAGTGTTCTAAGGCTTCTCTAGCCTGCACCTCCAAACCTTTCCAAATACCTTTTGAAAGCCAGTTTCAAAGGCTTCTAAACAATATGGTCAGGTACAGTCATGGCAACAACCCTACCCTTGGCACCAATCTTCTGTATTCCTCAACTTTTCTATTACTTGGACACAATATTCAACATTTATGATTTAAATGAAGAGGTGTTTAATTTGACCAGTGGTTACAGGGGAATCAGTCCATGGTTATCTGGCCCAAAGGCAGAAACATCATGGCAGAAGGGTGTGTTGGAGCAAAGCTACTTAGTTTACAGTGGTCAGGAAGCAGAGCAGGGAAACAATGCTAGGGACCCAACACAAACCCCAACATCATGCCTCTGCGACCCATCCAGACATACTCAGAAGTGTGCTTTATCAATTCCCTGGGTGGTTTCCAAACCAGTGAAGTTGACACAATCAAGCTTAACCATCATAGTTATTCACATGGAGCAGGACAAAGCTTGAGAAATGAAGAACCTATTGTCATTTAAGTATGCTTCTATTCTTTAGAATTTTTCATTCTATCAAAGAAAAATGAAAAATATCTTTTTTTAAATAAGGAAATGGGTAGAAAGGAAACATATTAGGTACATTTATTTTTATGTATAACATTTTATATTGACTGTTTCCTGAGATGTTATTATCAAGAAACTTGCATTCTAGGGTTGCATTCTCTTCTGTTCATTCTTGATGGATGTGTTTCCCGATTTGGTCTGAATATTTTCAGATATAGAAGCACACCATCAGAAGAACATAGGGCTTCAAATAAATGAGAAATGTAATAGATCTGAACTGCGGCTCTACAGCTGTCTAACCTCTGTGTTGATAGGCATTTCAAACCTGGCTACAGACCATGGAGAGCTGTCAAATTCGATTAGATTAAAAATAAGCACACATGTATATGTACACATACAAATATATGTGTATTTTATAAAGCAACATTTAAGAGTTAGGTGTTATATTTCTTTCTAATTTCTTTACTTCACTTTTTTCTTAGCTTCAGAGGCAAGAGTGAAACACATGAAGTAGCTTTGGCACTTTCCATCTGCTGACATTCTGTCAAATTGTCAACAACTCTCATGTGTAATGGGTTATTTTTCACTAAGGCATTCACTGATAAATGCTAAAGGTATAAATTCTTCTGGGGGTACTTGAATCTTAATCATAGTCTGTTAAAAATTTCAATGCCTTCAAGGCCCTAAAAAATAAAACCCCAATGGAAATGTTGAAAACTTACTCGGAACTCACATATCCTAAGTTAGTCCAAATTTTGTAAAATAGTCCAAATATTTTGCTTTTTAAAAATCTTTTTTTCAATGAAAAGGACTGATTAAAACTTCTTATAATGTAATTGAATATTTCAAATTTTGTCATACACAAACAAATAAAAAAAATCTTGGACAGACTGTGCGTATGTGTTGAGTTAGAAATAAGGTCTAGGTAATTGTGACTGACAGCTACTTTTACATATATTTTTGGAAAAGGGGTTTCTAGCCCTTCTCAAATCACACACATGGGGAAGTAGGCAGGACAGGTTTGGCCCTGTGGATATTTGGCAGTGTAACCTTCAATTGTTTTTCTGATTGGCCAAGATTACACTTAATGTGGGAGCAACATTACATTTAAAATTTTTTAATTTTATTTTAAGTGATGAAATACCTAAAGTCAAAATTTCTGATGAAACTATATCAATACAGGAGCTCCATAATGAAAGACTGATTGAAAAAAGATTCAATGCTGAATGTAGCTGGAGTCTACCTTCTAAATTACTTGCTGGAGTAGTTATCATAAGTGTGCAAGATGCAGTCACTACAGCTCTGCTCATGAGGGTGTATGGGCTGTAACGCACTGGCTAGTTACACTGGCTAATTTGTACTGGAGAGTTCCAGGCTGTGATTGAAAGTGATTACAGAATACATAATGAATGTCAATGACTGAAAATGAAGTTGCTGACAATTATAGGTTATGGGCAATGGGTAATTAAAATATAATTAATAAACTAATTAAGATGTCAGCAATAGAAATGTTTTGTTAATTCAGTGATACTTAATACAGTCTTGGTCCTAACATTTTAAATCTTAATAGAGGAACACTGATCTTCAAGGGCTTGTATCTCTGCTTTATGACATGTACAAAATCATTCTTAGAGGAAGATAGGCACTCTAATATTTAGCTATCTGAAGAAAACAGCAATATACAATTGGAAATTCCTAAAGGATAGTAACAGATTAAACACTAGGTCAAGAAGGGAAGAGTAGGTATGCTTACAAAACTTCCCTTCTCATTCTGAGCACAGTTTTATTTTCTCCAGGACAGAATAGATTATAAGGAAAAGTTGAATTGAATAAGAGACAAGAGCATGCAAAAGCTTCATTCAAAATTATGAAACATAATTTTTGATACTATTCTTTCATTTATTCATTCAACATATGACAACATTCAATGACAAGACTTTGAACTTTATCTACCCAACCTGGAACCAGGTCAAAAGACGCCTTGAAGATTAACTACTGGGGAAGAAATCAATGATAGCACCAGAAAGAACAAAGAGGAAAATATGAAAGACAAGGGGAACAGAGCAAGAATGATGTTGAGACATAGCAGTTTAAGAAACAAAGAGACTAAGAAAAACTAAAAGAATAGAGACCCAGTTTCTATAGTAGCTTCAGTGGAAAGAAAAATACTACAGTTGCCTTTTGCTTTTAAACAAATAGAACACTTTTCCAATAATGCCAAGATGATTTGAAATGAACATTTTATGTATCTTGCAATTTTCCTATACACTACAAAGACAATACAGTTGAGCAAATATATGCCGTCTTAACATACAATTATAGGAAGCCTATAGCATTTCTAGTATAATACATTAATGAAAACCAGTTATTTAAATGATACATATTATAATGAAAAAGCTTTATAATCACTGGTTTAAAAAGACCAAAAAGCATCTTCCCAAATATAGCTGAGGAGCAGTAGAATCTTATCTGGATATAAATGGATGCCTTTGCCAGGATGTAAAAACAGCTTTTCCTGTCACTAAAAGGACAAACTATAATCCATCTGCCATGTATAATTTGACAATCTGCAATGCTTAAACAGTAGGAAGGAAAGATGTCTTCCAAAATTTCCCCTGAAGGAAGAGACTTTCAGCAGTTCACAATTACTATCTGGGCTGAATGTCTCACTTGAAACATCTGCTCAGCAGTTATCCATGAAAACCCAGCATGTAGGAGACCAAAAGTGTGTTTCACAATTATTGTTGGCCTTAAAGTGCCGATTGCCTCAATAAGAGCCAATCATGAAGCATCAGGTGTGCATTTTGCAACCCATTATGGTTTGCCAGGATGTACCTCAGACCTGAATTTTGTGCACATAAACTTCTGAGATGATAATCTCTCTAAAGTTCAAGGTGGAAAAATTCACTCTGAAGTGAGTCCGTGTCCAGTAATGAGCCAAAGATCTTAACATATTTTAAATGATAATAGAAGAATTACAATCATATAATGCCATTGTACCATGTTTCCTGTAGGTAAGTGTTTCTTCCTCAGGACACACTTCAGTTCATTACATTTAGTAAACCTAAAAATCATTCCTGGCGCTAGTTCAGAATACACAAAGTTTTCCTCTGCAAAAACCTACTTTGGTTACCATGTGGAGGGTTTTCCAGGTGGGGATGATATTAACGGGAAGAGAGAAAAATCAACAGTTTCATTTTGCATATTTAGACTTACCTCCTGAAAATTTTTTTCTTTTGTATCAGGAGTCAAACTCATGACCTCGCGTTTGCCAGGCAGGTGCTGTACCACTGAGCTATATACACAACTACCTTGTGAAATCTTGAGAATGCTGGATGAGATTATTAACTCACCCTGGAAAGCCAGTAAGTTGAAAGGTAAAAATAGTAACATTCAGAGGAAAAGGAACCAGCTGATGCTTTCTTCATGTGAAATAGTGAATTGTTTCAGAACCAGAGCCATCACAAACATCTTCCTCAACAGCTCAAAGACTCAAAAAAGTTGGGGACCAATAAATGACTACCAAATGAAAAAAGAAAAAAGTATTCTAATGGAAAAAAACTGAAATCTGGATACATTCTATAGCTCAGTTAATAGTTTTGAACAAATACTAGCTTCTTGGTTTTGAGAACACAATGATCATGCGAGATGATCACTTTAGAAGCTTGATGGGATCTTAATCATTTCCATGACTTTGCTGAATCTAAAATTATAAAAAAAATTTTAAGATCAAATCAGTTCAGTAGAAAAATTATACACTGAACTGAACATTTTATTTACCAATGCAAAGCTGAACAAATGCACGAATAGTTCCTATTTAAAACTATTATGAAACAACTATATGGACCTGTTACAGAAGAGATCCCAACATTGATTTAGTCCATTTTTCCCCCCATTTCATAAATGAAGGAACCAACGTGATAGCTGAGGAGGACTTTTTTCTAGAACCAACATTTAATTTAATGCAGAGCTGGGCAAAGAGCCTAGACTTTGTGCCCTTTTGACCAGCGTCATTGGTATAACCTAAGTAGCATGCTCTTCTTTGCAATGAACAAGCAAGCCCTAAATAAGGAACAGACATCTGATATGTTTCAAGTACCATACTAGATAATGGAAAGATTCTTCTCTCTTCTCTCTCTCTCCTATTTAATCTCTCTCTCTCACTCCCACTCAATCTACTTTGTAGCTTTATCTCTTCAAAACACAGCATAGTTGAGGAAATATATGAACTCATGACAAAAAACCAGTAGGCAGTAAAAATTTCATGTTAAATAAGCAATGTTGACAATAATTAGAGAAAATTACAGTTTAAATAAAATCATGATCTAGTTAAACAAAATTAACTCTGTTGTGTCCCTACAAGTATTGACTTACTTTGAGAGAAAAGAGATCTCTGAAACAGCAGGAGGGCAGAGAAAGCACTAAATCAGCTTGTCTTCATCAAGTTCTCTTGCTCTCCCTGCGATTAACATAGAAGATGGAGGTGGTAATGGGAAGGGCTTTGCCATCTGGCCTTTGGACAAGATGTGTTTGCTTCTATGTGTATTTTTTTCCCCAGAGACTACTGCTTTATACTAAGGAAAATTCAAACAGGTCATTCATATTAGAGACTAATGTTCTAAAAGCACAATACAAGCAAAAATTACTGTCTGGCAAGATAGCAATGAAAGAAGAAAGTAAATATGGACAGCCCACAGACAGTGAAATGAGCAAATTTCATATATTTTTGTCTTCTTAATTGTGGAAAATGTGGAAGCAGTGAATTGAAGCTGCCTTGTCAGTGGCTTTGATTTTAGGAATTTGTATTCCTAAAAACAACCTTTCCTGAGTGAGCAGGACCTGAATTTGTGTTCCTAAAAGCAACATTTCCTGAATGAGCAAGACCTGAATTTGTGTTCCTAAAAGCAACATTTCCTGAATGAGCAAGACCAGATAGCAGAATTGCAGAGAACATACTGCCATGTGCATAAATAATTTTATTTTGAACTTTTATCAAAGTAAAATGCTCATCATTTCCTCTTTCCCCCCTTTTCATCAGATCAAATGTTACTGCAAAACCTTGATAGACAATTCGCAGCAAATAAGTATAGTTCTTTTCAAACTCACTTGTATTTATCCCGTGGCCATAAAGTAATATTTATTATGAGTTGTTTTATAGTCTTGGAGTTTTTATTCAGATACTATATGTTGTTTCCTTGAGATTTCTAGAGTGACTGCCAGTTGATATTGTAACCTCTCATGGTACATTAATTTTTTTCCCAAAGAAGTAAATGTTAATCTTATGTACCATGAAAGAGTGAGGGCAGTGACTGGGTCTCTAAGAGTTCTGTAATGCAGAGTCTTTGCCAGTGTATTTTCTCAGAACAGTAGGTGTTTTGCAAATCTCAACTGACTGGCTCACTGACTGAATGATTTCTTGAATGAGTTAAATAAATTATCTATATTAATTGAGTGAACAATGCTTGTATTTTGTTCCTCAAGAGACAGATCCTATGATTTAAGTTCAATCTATAGAATGAAAAGGCACATGCTATGCTCATTCATAAGTAGAAGGAGAAATGAAACCAGTTTTTGGTTAATTCAAGCCCTACATTAACCTTAGCAAAATGTATTTTCAGCCTGAAAGCAAGTAATTCCCTTAGTGTTCTAGACATTTAGTCTGCATAAATAAACTCAAATAACACCTGGTCTGAGGTGTCTCGTTCTGATATTCTTATCTCTCCTCCTATTATTCAGTCCTTCCTCGGGTCTCTTTATTTTGTCACTGCTTCCTTCTCAACAAGATCAGTCACATACTCCAACCCATGTTCCAACATTTAGAGCACATCTAACCTCTGCTCCCTGGATTGTTCATGGCAGGCATGCTCTGCTTTCCCTCAACCTTGCAAGATTCTCTCAAAAAGGGAAGAGAGAGTAAAGTATTTGGAAATCGATATCCTTCTTATAGCTCAATGATTTCTCTGCTCTAGCCCTGGGAATTCCTTGGAATTTTGGAAACATTCCACACACATTCCTGTCTCTGCCTGTTGCTCTTTTTTCTTGTTCTCATTCAGCTCGTTCTCTACTTTGCTCACATGTGACCTATTGATGAAGATTAATCTGATAATTCTATATAAAAGCCCCACATGAAGGGCAACCTTACTTACTTTGCACTAAATTCCTGGTGCCTGACACATACTGGGCACCCAATAAACATTTTGTTTGAATAGGAAGGTTAATATACTATTGTATTTTCTTAGAAATATAAGGCTTATCAATATATTAAAGAACAGTAAAGAAAATTTATAAACTTGGATGGTCATACTAGAACACACTGAGAAATATAGCCACAAGGTATACAGAGTATTCTCTCCTCTGAATTGCTAAAGTTTTACCAGAAATTACAAATAGTTTCTTGTCATGTTCTTTAATTTCATGAGTGTTATTTTCTTCTCTCCCAATTAGCTTGACTCTTCCTCGAGTTTAGAGACCTGATCAAACATTCTTCTGAATCATTGCAGTGTTTAAGAAGGTACAAGATGTATCACCTGTACGCAACTGGTTGAAAAGATTGATGAGTATACTTTTCTATTATGAAGAAATTTCAAACTTTAAAAAGAAAACTATAGTGAATTAAGGTTAGTAAGAAATTTCTGAAACAAAGATATTTACCTTTGCTTGCATTAAAATATGTGCTGTCATATATAATTCATCACATATACATGTATGGTTTTAAAAAATTTTTTCATTGGTAAATGTTTGCAGTACATAATATTTATATTCTTTGTGGGGAGTAAGAATTAATACATTTTAATTCTTTTTTTCATTCCCTTCCCTTCTCTACTTTCTTCCTTCCATCTCTTGGTCACCTTCCCATTTTCTCTTTATTTATATTTTGGGTTTCTCCTAAGAGAAGCCATGTGATTTTTTTCACTTTTATTAGTACATGTTTGCAGTACATAATGATTGCATTCACTACAGGATATTGGTACATGTACGTAACACATTTCAATTCTTTTCTTTTTACCCCCTCCCTCCACCTATGTATATATATATGGAAAATATATATAGATATGGAAAAATATATATATATATATATAGTCTCATTTTAGTTTAATTTTGCTAGTTTTACGGTAGGACGATAGATATACTATTAAATAACAATAAATTCATTAGATGCATTTTATGAATGCTTTTGCAGAAAAATGATGGCGATGAAAATGATGCTTATGTTTTAAGTATGAAGGTTGGACAAAATGTCTAAAACTGTGCTTTGGAAACAGGCAAAAACAAAGAATTCTAATAAGACCTTGTGTCTCAAAGTTTATATATAAGTACTGTGATTTTAAAAGACATTTTTTTCCAATTAGAAGATACTGAAACTGCCTGGTCATGATCCAGTAGATTTGTTTGAGATGAGTGCAAGAATTTTTCTTAAGAAAGGGATGTGGGGAGAACAGCTGGGCTGTAGATGTTGGTGAGTCTACACTGGGCTTTTCTCAGACCTCTGATCTCTTCCTTAGGTCAGTGACTCAGGTAATTGCCCAAGAGACACACAGAGGATATTTTTATGATAGAAATTTTTATTCTTTTGCAGTGGCCACTAAAGAGAAAATTGTTTCTTGGAAACAGACACAAGGCTATGTTTATAAGACATAAATTGCTACTGAATTTTGTTTCTATTCTCATTTTAAAGTTTAAATAAAGTGATTTTTCTGTGAGTAAATATAAAATGATGCTGTATTTAAAAATTGCCAATACAGTTTTAAAATATTTGAAATTTAAAATTATTCTGTATTTTAATTTGGCCATAACATTGTCATCTTAAATACATATTGAAACTAAATTTAAAAATATGTATTTGAGAAGATGAAGGCATAAACAAACATGTGTTAGGAATATTATATTTTTTATTATTACTACTACTATAAATATGCTTGTGAAAGTACTTAGCTAAGTTACACTTAGCTATTAACAACTTGGAAAAATTAAATTGTAGAGCAGAGCTATTTTTATGACCTATTTTGTTTTGTGTGAAGCTATTTTATTTTGTGTGAAGACACAAAAGTAAAAATCTAGAATCAGAGAACAAGAGACACAGGTGATGGGAAGAGTAAGGGGTGAATAGTTCAAACTCTTTGATGAGATTGACCTGGGATTGGTAATGGATGGGTGGATGTAGGTGACCAAAGGCGTCCTTGAAATATGTGACTGTGAATGTATCACTGAGCTTACTAGACCCCTGTAACAGAGTTAGAAGACCTGGCTGGTACTCAGGCAATGTGGCAACAGGAGAAATGGCAGGCACTTGGTGAATGATCTCAGCTGTATTGCCGTGTACTCTGCGCTCTTCATCAGTTACTACACCTCAAGCCATATCTCCAGTAAATAACTATCTTCTCTCTGGTCCACTAGAGTTTTCTCTAGGCCATTTCTTTTCCATTTGATTTTCCCAGTATCCTGAGAATGTTGATGAACAATTGCCAATCATGTTAGCACAGAGATTACCTCATTTAGTCTTCCCAACAAATCAGTATGATGTTTTTTCTCCACTTTGTAGCTATGTTGTGACGTCCTCAGAATCATTGTCTACAATGTGATATGTTTAAGTTATGATGTTAACTGTGTTGTAAAAGTAAAAACAAATAAATAAAAAATGAAAATCTACCATGCTTTTCCACTCAGAAATAGCCACTGTTGACAATGGGTGTGAAAAATTATATAAAATTTCCCAAATTGGGATTAAGTGTTTTTTGAATTCCCCCTCCCTAAAAGTATAACATTGCTGTATTTTTTTTCTCATTTCAGTTTGCAAAGATCTTTATTATTTTGAGCAGTGCTCATAATTTTCATCTTTACCCCATATTTCTACAATTTCTGTGCTGGAAAGATAACACTGGCTATGAGAGTCTTTAATACACTTTCCACTGTTAACAATCTTGGTTTAAAGATAAGGTTCCTATAAACATATTCTAAAATAGCAGATATCTTTACACAGTTCAATTACCTTGGTTTGTAGTACAAGAGGAAAGAGAATATTGAAAAATGATGTTTTAATTTTTGGAAAGATAAAAAAATGAAAAGGGAAGAAAAGCAAAGGGGACTTCAGGAAGAAATTAAAAATTTTGGCCAATTTTTGATTTATGCATTCCGATTAAAGGTCACTTTGTCTCCACAGATCCATGCTGTCTGGTTTGTTCACATATCAGCTTGATTTTCCCCTGGAATTAGACAAATCTAAATGGAGCCTTATCAATCCAGTTCTGTTTCTCAGTGCTGTCATGAACAGTTGGCCCTGGTACACATAACAACACTTGGAAGGAAAGACTTATTTTAATAATGCTGTTGACTTTCCAACTTCTCAGTTACCACAGTCATCAGAGTCTAATTTACTCTTCAGTGCCCTAATCATTCTATAGCCTGAGTTGGACAGAAAGAAAATAATTTGTTCACTTAACAGAAAGAAAGTCTATACTCCCAAAACAAAACGAGTCAGACAGCAATCTTTGAATTAACAGGCTCTGCTGACGGACCCTTTTCCCTGCTTTTCATCGGTCTGGTGAGAGTGGACTCTGGACAGAGATAAATGAGAGGTCAAACTACCCTTCATTTTCCAGAGGATTATTTCACCCATAGATAAGGCACAAAGAAGGAAGTAATAGTCAAGACCAGCCTGTAAGAAAACAACAAAAAAAAGGATAACTAACAAAAGCCCATTCTCTCAGCCCTTGCCCTGGTCCCCAGTCCAGCATGGTGAACACTCTCACCAGCTTGCTGGTTTGTTATTTTTTTCGGTGAGGGGAGGAAAAAAAAAAACACACTTAAAATGTGACAAAGACAATTGTGCCTCAAATAGTAGATTCTTGTGCTTTTCCTAACTTTATAGCTGATGTAAAATACCAAAAGAAAAAAAATCTTTCTGCACTTATTTTGTTTCACAATAGAAAGCCCAAGACCATATGAAAAGAGTGCATGTTAAAATATATTGGCTGGTTGATTTTTATTGAAAGGAGTAGTGATAAGGCAGATAGTATAATTGTGAGGTTAGAGTTTTCACTCAACAATTTTTGGAGGAAGGAAAACTTCCAAACACTATCATTATTCTTATGATATACTGAGAAGAAAAGAGAAGCATTATCTTTAAAAACATGAAGCAAACAAAAAGATATACGTGAAAATGTTATAGGAATTTCTTATTTTTCATGAAATTGATTTATGTCAGTCTTCTTTCTTTGTAAGTCACTTTCAAACTTTGTTTACGTATGGAAGATAATTTTTAGATTTTTAAAATTTTTTCCAAAAAACTAATGAACTGACAAGCTCTATTTCTTATTCTTCAGTTGCTTTAAGTATACAGTTTGAAGTAATACAGAAACAGAATGACCTCTTAGAAATTTGGCACTCCCTTAAGGACATCAGATAAAACCCAACCATCAGGTTTTCTA
>RJWM01005751.1:0-89482 GCA_004363535.1 Dasyprocta punctata | reverse complement strand
TCCCCAGGCATTTCCTGGCCCACAGTGGTATGGATACAGGGACAAGACAAGAAGAACAACCGCCCCCGTGACAACTAAGCCAGCTGGCCTTGCCCAGAGAGGCCACATCCGACCCCTAGGAAGGACAGCCAGTCATGTAGACTACTTGGAGAGGGCCCAGAGCACAAGGCTGGGCTGGGTGGGTCCCCACACAGTCTCCCCCTACCTTGGTAGTGAGTATGTGCCAACCATTCTTGGGGGTAATGGGCATTTCTAGGGCCTAAACTTCAGGCAGGTAAGACCTTGAGTGTTGGTCCACGTTTCTTTCTTCAACCAATCAGAATTTCCCAAAGGGTTTTAGCTTTGCTCCCAACAAAATTCTACACAGGACCCCAGTAGATAAACCAGAGCAAAGAATGAGGCGCAGTGGGAGTCTGAGGCTGTGTTACTGTCCTGTACCCTCACTCTGTCCCACCCCTCCATCCCACGAGGGCTGTGGTCCCTCTGTAGAGGATATGTGTAGGGCTCTACAGGACACAGCTGCATGGGACACGGCTCCATGACATTCCCCTGTACCACATTTTGCCTTCTCTCCTGATGTGCTCAACCCATACTTCACCACTGCCCCCTTTCTAACAGCCCACTTCAGGACATTCCCTGCCTCTCTGCCATTCTGACTACCTTATTCATTTTCTTCTTAGCATACACTACATTTCCTAACTATATTTTCATGTTGGTAGTTATTTGTTTACTGTCTTCCTTCCCTACTGTTCTCTGAATTCTGTAGGGACGTGCACCATATTGGTTTTGTTCCCTGTTTTTCCAGTATAAGCCCAGGGCTGGGTGCACAGTGGGCACTGGTGGAGGCCTGAGGAATGACTGAATGAGTCAATGATCCAAGCAGATAATGTCCAGCTTGCTGCTAGAAAGGGGGTATCTGTATCTTACTATCGCTAATCACACCCATGTCTCCAATCATGGCTAGCATTTCCTCTATCTGGCCCATTTGATTTAGCATCTATTTGTCCTTTATCTGAAAGCTAAGATATTCCTCCAGGAGGACTCCAACCCATCAAGTGCCCAATCCCTTGTAGTGGTCACTGATTTCTTTCTTTCTTTCGGGACTCTGATTCAGAGGACAGATGACTCTAGTGTCAACACATGCCCCCATGCCTTGTGCAGGTAGAATGAATGAATGACTGGGAAACAGCCACATGGCCCTGACACTATGGGGCAGCATCACTTCCTCACGGGCTGACCAACTGGCCATGCCATGACCCCTCTCCATCCCTGGCTTCTTCGTCAGTCACCCCCTGGACACTTTCCTGGAACCTGAGCAAAACTCTCTAGGGAATCAGACCTTGGTCAGCAGACATTGGCTGGACAGTGAGAAGTGGATACAGAAGGTTGTCAGGATTTCTTGCATTGAGACCATGATATGGCTTAGGAAGGTAACAGGAGTCCTTGAGCTCCAGGCATCATGGGCCGAGAACCCAACCACCAAGTTCCTACCCAACCCTGCAATAGTCCAGAACACCTGGCTTCAGAGTCAGTACTTGGTTAAGTTTCTCTCCCTTCTCAGTGTCCCACAGGCCACTCTGGGTCACCTTCCCAACTCAATTCCCCAAGTGCTCTCTACCTCAGAAACCAGCATCTCCACCATTCAACCAACCGCTAGGACCTTAAACTTTAGATGTACCCTTGACCCAGGTTCTTCTCTTTCTTAGCCAATACATCAGCTTGGCACATACTGCAATCTCTGCTTTCGGAGTGCACTTTGGGTCTGACCATTCCTCAGTACCCCTGCTACTGGCACCCTGGCTGGACCCCACCTCTCTGGCTGGGGCCACAGCCTCCTCACTGGTGTGCATGCTCCCTTCCCATACAGCCCCCTCACTGGTGTGTCTCATCCCCCCATAGTAGCCAGAAGGCTCAATTTAATGCATGAATCGTATTATACCACTACCCTGCTTAGAGACTCCAGGGCTCCACTCATGCAGAATCAAACCCAAAGTCCTCACTACAACCTTAAAAGCCCCATGTGGACTGGCTGCTGGTCCTCTTGGCCTGCAGGCTCCCCTTCATCTGAGTCTGTGGTCCCCTTGCCGTTCCCCATATGCCAAGTCCAGCTTTTGTCAGGGTCCTTGCTCTCAGGGTGCCCTGAGCTCCTTCTCACCCCACTTCACCTGGATCACTGTCCCCATGTCACCTCTTCAGGGAGACCCTCCGCAATCATTCCACCCACAATGGCCCCAGTGCCACTCTCCATCCCCAGACCGCTTCTTCATGGCCTTGCCCCTTCCTGCCATTATCTCCTACATCTAAAGTACTCCCTGATCCTCAGTTACCCCTCTGGAATGGAAGCGCCATGAAGGCAAGGGCTTTCATCTCCCATTTCACTTCCTTCCCTTTGTCTCTTAGACCAGCACCTGGAACCTGGCAGGTGTTACATGAATGAATTCATACTTTTAAAATCCACTGTGGGTTAATCCATAGTCTCCCTTGGTCAGACTTGCCTGGAGAGGCACATCAGTTCCCAGCCCAGATCACACACCTGATTCCACACACACGCACATGCACATGCATGCACAGAGAAGCAGACAGGCACATGTCTAACTGATGATCCCTTCCTCTTCCTTCTTTCCCTCGCCTCTGAAGGCCAGCTCCTCTGTCGTCACCAGGTGCAGTTGTCAGCCAGGGGACAAAAGTCCCCCATGAACGCAGCACTTCCCAAGCTCCCCTCTGAGGCAACAGATGTACCAAGCATCTCATCCTAGCTTTTTAAAACCTAGCCATGGTTTGGGACTTTTCTGAGACTTAGAAAGTCTTCAGTTGAGTTTATCCAAAAGCCTCATAGACACTGAATGCCAAGCTGGTACCCCCTACCTAGTTCTCCAGGTGTCTCCAGATACCTTCTGTCTCTGCAGCTTGTGCCGTGAGGTTAGATGCTCATGCTAATATGGCCCAAGTAAAACTGAACCAAGAAGGTGAGTCCTGAGTCTCAAGAAGTACAGCTCTCCAGGGGAAAACCCGTGCAGCACCCCACAGAGGACACACTGCTAGAGTTCCAGTCCTGCACCACATCTCAGACCTGCCCTGGGACAGGGGAAGCTGTTGTCCTCCATGCTCAAGGTCTTGTGGCAGGGTGGCTCCAGGATAGCTCCTACAGTTTCAGACAGTCACCCTCCATGTCTCCTGCAGGAGTGGGCTGGCTCTGCTAGGCTTGAGGATCTGGAAGATGTGTGTATCTGCTGGGAGTATTCATTCATTCATTCATTTATTCATTCATGTAATGGCCCTGTCCCCTGCCCTCACCGATGCTCTCTGAGCTCCAGGCTCCTGATGCATGTGATGGACTGAGACACCTGCTCCTGGGGCTGCTGCAGAGATCAAAGCCACAGTTGTAACTGGAGCTGGCCATGCTGTGATCACTCCTGTAGTCAGAGAAACCCTTAGGGGTCTTCGCTATGGACTCCAAATCTGCCTCAGTCACCCCAGGACTCTCAGATGAAGTTGCTCCAAACCAGGCACTTCATTCATTCATTTCTTCATTCATTCATTATTTCCTGAAGTCTAGCCAAGTGCTGGCTTAGGCTGTGGCAAGTGGTATAGTAATGTAGTGGAGAGCAGACTCTGGGGCAGACCCATTTGGGGCCGAAGCTTTGCCTCTTGCCAGTCACATGACCAGCAAAACACATCCTTTTTTTTTTTTTTTTTGTACTGCACCCACAGGATAGGGTCATCACCATATTTATCTCACAGGGTGGGGTCAGGATTAAACGAGTTAATATGTGTAAAGCATTCAGGATTGCGCCTAGCACTTGGCAAGCATGATACGATTGTTGTCTTTGTAATTATGGAATTAAAGATGAATAGACAATTTCTGTGCTCGAGGAGCTCAGCCTAGTGTGGGAGACAGAGCGAGCTCCCAGACGCCTGCAGTGCAACTGTGTCAGGACTGAGAGAAGATACACATGGGAACTGGGGGTTGGGCTCCTAGGGCAGGCAGGGAGATGAAATGCACAGTGAAGCGCAAACCATCTACAAGTCCACAGTGTGGTATCCCACTACCTGCTGACACTCAGCGGGGGGCCATGGGGGTTGACCTCAGCAGGACAAATACCCATGGTAGGAAGAGAAACTTAGCAGCAAGGACCAAAGCAGGACCATTAGGTTCCCACTGAGCAGAACCAAACAGCAACCAATTCCCATAGGAAAAAAAAAATGTGGGTGATGGGGATTGCCTGGGGTGTGTGGGCCAATGGTAGGCATGGAAAATACAGGATGATGAAGCCAGAGGTCCCTAGGATGGGAAGACAACCTGTAGATGAGCAGCACATTCCAAGGATGGGCAGGGCATCCCCAGGATGGGAAGAACACCTCAAGGATGAAAAGACACCTCAAGAATAAGAAGGGCATTCAACAGATGGGAAGGGGGTCCCCGGAAAGAGAAGACATCTTCATCAGGAAGAACGCAGAAGGTTATACTGGTCCAGAGAACCTTGCATCAGCCCAGGAGACCTGGGCAGGAAAGGAGAGTAAGTCTCAGGGTTTGGGGGCTGGTGAGTTTCACTCTATTTGGTCCCTTCAGGTGATAGCTTGTAGTGGGGGTTGTGCCTGTGATCTCTGTTCACTGGCCTTCCTCGCGGAGATGTGTCTAACCTAGAAGAGGACCCCAGTGTTGAGAAGGTACCAGAATGCTTGCTTCTTCTGTCATCCTGAAATGATGCTGTCCATTAAGGAGAAGGTACCATGTTGGAGTCAGGAGATCCAGGTTCCAGAGTTGGCTCTGGGTTGGCTCACTGGGTGGCCCTGAGCTGCTGTCCATGCCTCTGTATAGACGGAAGAGGGTAAGCATTACCTCCAGGCTCCAGTCCAGCTCTATACAAGCCCTGGAGTTTCTGACCCACCCAGGACTGCAAGTTCCTTCTGATCAAGTACCTGTCTCCTCTGTCCTTGCTTTCTTATAGGGCCGCCAGCACCTGCAGATCTTCCTTGCTGTGTGGGCCTTTGCCCAGATGTTACTAACAGTGGATATAGCCTTTCAGTCACTGCTATAAACCCTTTGGCCCTAACCACCTTGATCTGCACGCTCCGTCACTCCAGGGTGCTACTAAAGTCCCATTAGCTTCTCAGGCCTTCTGTGCAGCCCCAAGAACAATCCCTAGTTAGCATAGCCCAAACGACTCCTGTGAGTCTACAAACATACACTGTGGCCTGAGAAACAGAAGGCTCCTGAGCACAGCACGCCCCCAGCTCCCCCAGTCCTGCCCTAGCCCAACCTTGCTGCCTTCCAGGGAGCAAGACCCCCACAACAGGAAAAGGAGGTGTTGACCCTGGATTGCTCTGGAATGAGTATCTTGATCCTGGGAGCCAGAATCCAGGTCCAGGAATGAAGGAGGAAAGTGAAGTGGTAATATCCACACTACTGTTAGCTGTGGTTTAGGGCTTTACTGAGACCTATAAAGTCTTCAGCTGAGTTTATCCAAAGACTCTTAAATCTGTTGGTACTAGATTCCCAGGGCCAAGTCCAGTTATTCAATTTCTTATTTACTGCACAAACTCACAGCAGCATTACCGGAAGGCAGAGGCAAAAGGCGAACACAGCCCCTACCCTCAAAATGAGTTTAGTGAACAGGAGAAGGTCTCCAAGGTTGGATCCTGGAGTGGGAGAGACCCTATCTTTCAGAGCTCTGTGGGAACAAGATGTTTAAAATTGAGTCATTTTCCTCTGTGGGAGCAAGGTGCCCTTTGTTTTTACCAAACAACACCAGCCCTCCCTGAAAAAGGTGCTCACGCCTTGGGGGGGCCAGTCTAGCCGGGCATGAATTTTGGCTCCTCACCTTCTAGCTGAGGGACAGTAGGTAAGTCCTCCATCTTCTTATTCCTCAGTTTCCTCTTCTATGAAATAGGGGTGGTGATCATATGCGACCAGCAGAATAATGGCCCCAGATATGCTCACATCCTATTCCTTGGAACTTGTGGATACGCCACGCAACATGGCAAAGATGAATCAAGGATGTGAATCAGCTGACTATAAACAGGGAGGCGAGGTCCCCCTGGACTACTGAGGTCATCACAAGGGTCCTAAAGTTCAGAAAAAGCAGAAGAGGACCGAATGTGATCTAAATATGGTTTGTGCCTCTGACATTCATACTAGAGCTTACTTTCCATTGTAAGATAAAAGAGGCTGAAAACTTAATTTGATTATGGGTGTTTAGAGGTGGGGATTTGGGAGGTGATTAGAATTGGATAAGGTCATCAAGGTGATCAAAGCCTGGTGGATCGATAAGAAGAGGGGACACACACACACACACACACACGCACACTATCTCTTGCCATAAAATGCCACGCACCGTCTTGGGACCCTGCCAACGAGGTGGTCATCAATAGATGAGGCCCTTGATCTTGGACCTCCAGGACAATAAGCCAAATAAACCTCTTCTCTTTATAACTCACCCAGTCTGTGGCGCTGTGTTATTAACAACAGACAATGGTCTCAACAAGAAGTACTGCAGCCTGAGGAAGACTTGAGTGGCCATGGCTAGCTTTGCAGATTGTGGGAGGGGTCTCTAGTCACTGGGAAAGGCAAGGAAATGGATTCTCCCTCAAACTCCCAGCCTTGCTGGTATCTTGATTGTAGCCCAGTGAGGCCTATTTTAGACTGGAAGTGCTGTAAGTTAGCAAATTTGTGTTTTTTTTTTTCTTTTATGTTTTGGGACAGGGTCTCACTATGTAGTGCAGGTTGGTCTTAAACTTGCTTATGTAGCCCAGACTGGATTCAAACTCACGGGAATCCTCTTGCCTCAGCCTCTGGGGTGCTGGGATTACAGCTGTGCGATGCCCTACCCAGCCAAATTTGTGTTGTTTTGTACCACCAAGCTAGTGGCAATTTGTTTCAGCTACAACAGCCATGGGAAAGGAATTCCTGACAGTAGAATCTACCATTGGGTGTTTGTGGCAATTAATGACTTAATGGCACACAGTGAGGGCATTTGATGGTTAATACTTGGTGATCCGTGAGGACACAGTTCTGTGGGCCAAACCTGGATGGTGTTTCCACCTCGAGAAAGCACAAAGGTCCAGGAGCCATAGGATCAGCAGGACACCAGGCCAAAGTGCAAAGGGCAGAGATTGGCGCTGGGCCCATGATAGAACGGGCTGAACTGCTTGAGTGTGCTGAGCAGGGCAGAGTGAGGTCAGTTTCCTCCATTCTGCCACCAACGCTAGCTCATAGCAAGTGTGGGCCAAAGCTTCTTTACACATTTGACATCTTGTTCTCAGGTTGTCACAGCCTACCCAGGTCCTCATTATCTCCTCCTGGTGTCTCCAAGTCACCAGACTCCCTATGTCCCAACCCAAGTATCCTCAACTCAGCTCTCCTTTCCAGTGTGGTATTCTGGTCAGGCACCCTCAGTTGGTCGGGAACCATCTCAGGTCCTCATCAATTCCACCTCAGTCTCATCAGGTCACCTCTTCTGTCTGGTGTGCTTCCAAATCACCCGTGTCCACTGACAGAGCCCTGACTCCAGCTATTGCCATCTTTGTCCCTACAGGACCCCCTACTCCTCCCACATTCTCTTTTAGTGCTTTCTCTTCATCACGGCCAAGGACCACAGTGATCTCTAAGCCAATCAATCCTACCAGGCTCTTAGAATAGAGACCATGATTCTCTTCAGGGTTGTGAGATCAGACCACTCTGCTGCTCTCTGCAAGCTCGCTGGTGGCACTTTCCGGAATCTTTTCCTGTGGCTGTGCCCTTTGTACTGTCACCTAAGGCTTCTCAGACATTGATCCCCTGCTAGAAGAGTCACTCCATCCCTCTTCACCTTCTTTCAGTCATTGTTTAGATCTGGGCCCAGATAGCACCTTCTCAGAGAAGCTGCTATGGGCTGAGCTGTGTTCCCTGGAATTCAGATGCTGCGTCCTAGCCCAGGTACTTCATGCTGTGACTGTGTTTGCGGACAGGGCCTTTGCAGAGGTAATTAAGGGAAAAGGATATTATCAGGAGGACCCAAATCCACTATGACGATATGTTTTGAAGAAGAGATCTGGACACAGACATACAGAGAGAAGACCACATGAAGACGCAGAGGAAGGAGGCCAACTGCAAGTTAAGGAGGGCGGGTCAGAAGTACCTAGCCCTGCTGACGCTTTAATCCTGGACTTCTAGACTCCAGAACAGTGAGAAAACCAGTTTCTCTCATGGTTTCCTTGGCAAAGGAATCCCAAAGCCTTCCCCATCCGCAGCCTGAGTGGCTTCTGCTTCCACCTAGACACCCTGGCCCAGGCCCTCTCTCTCGGCACACAGGGATGTGTAATTATACATCCACTCTGCCAGGTAGCAAAGTGCTGTCTTTTCCCTTTCTCCCCTGAGGATGTGCTTTGTACTCCAAGACACTGTTGCCTGGTGTCTGCCTCCTCTCCAGTGTCATGGCGCCCAGCCCTGTATCGTACCCTGAGCAGGACCCCTGGACTGTCCCCTCCCTTGTAGGGACAGTGTTCCTAGCCACGGGTTTCTGCACGGTAATACTGGCTTTCACAGGGACCTGAGTGGTCTTGTGGGCATGAGACCTCTGTGGCCACCCCACACCTGTGTTCACAGGGGCCCATGCATGGTTTGAGAAATCCTTAACACTTGTATCTTTGAACTTGTGCTTTGTAGGCGAAGCGCTTTGGAACAAGGCCACATAGACAGGAGCAGAGGAGACAGGCAGAAGAAAGGAGATGCTGGTATTGTAGCGCCTTTGACAAAGCCCTTACCTGCTCTTCAAACGAGAGCCCCCAGGCTCCGTTCCTGCTGCGCCATGCTGGTCACAAGACCTCTGTCACTGCACTCAAAACTCAGGACAAGCTCAGCCTCAGAGCATCCCCCAAACTGCTCCTTAGGTGGGAGAGTCTGTCCCCCTGGCCTCTGTCCCCAGTCTCTGGCTCCCTCTCATTACCTGAGTTCTGATCCACAGCCCCACCCACCCTGCTGTCTCCCACAAGCTGCCATAGATGGCTCCATCACTGGGCTGGTCCCCACTCTAAGCTGATTCCATGTCCCCAAGACCACCTGCCCCCATCTCTCATCTCAGGCAACTCAGGAGCTATATACCCCAAGAATGCCAAGACCACAAGGGGCTTTTGTTGGGTTACCTTGGTATAGAAGTCCCTCTGCTAACACAGGAAAGCCCCCTTTCTGACCTGTCACCACCTGATAGAACTATTCCCAAGTGCAGGGCATACTGGCCCAGCATGGGGTGGGGAATGGTGTTACTCGGAGAGTGTTACTGCCAGAGCCACCTGAGGGTGCTCCAGCCTTCACGGGGAGCACATGGCCAATATTCACCCTTGGAGTTGCCACAGGGGCCTGGGTAGGAGCTGTGTCCTAAAGCTGATTTCTCTGCAGTGCTCCCCACCCACCCAGGGCCTGCCTAGGGCTCTGTGGGGCAGATGTGGCATGCCCTGCTCTCCATGATTGGGTTCCAGGACAGGATTTGAGTCATGGGGAACAGAGGGATCAAGGTAGAGAGTGGAAACCACTCTGGCATCAGGGTTTGGTATTTATTTTATGCTGGCAACAGCTGGTGCTGAATGTCAGAGCCTGTGGCTGTGACAATTACCAAAATGTTTACTGTATGTCACTATTAATTATGCAGCAATTCTGCTGGCCTCCCAATCATACAGTGTGACAACCAAGAGGTCAGGCTCCCAGGAAGGGTCCTGTTCTGCCACCCATCACCCCTGACCCTGACTGGTGGCCTCAATGCAAGGAGAGTTATGCCCTTACTAAGTCCTTCTACATCTCCTCTTGCTCAGTCAGCCCTGGAAAAGAGAATGGAGCCCTGAAAAGAGAATAGAGGTCCCTATAGCAAGCCTTCTGCCCACGGCGATGCGCTCTCACTCCATACGCTGAGTGAGCCCCTGGAAGCTCATGTCTCACCAGCCTTCTTCTCCCCATCCACTGGCAAGCTCCTTGAGCCCCAGACATTTGCTCTGCCAGCTCCTTTCCAGTCCCCCAAACACAGTGAGTGCCCTCCTGCTTGCCCCAGGACTTTTACCCACGCTGTATCCTCTCCCAGAACACTCCTTTGCTTCTTTGCCCACTAACTTCCACCTATCCTTTAGGAATCAGATTAAATGTCAGCTCCTTTGGGAGGCACTCTCAGATTCTCCATTCTAGGTCATAGATCTCCTGTTCAAAATTTTCTGAGTCCTGTAATTTCCTCATGATACCTATCGCTGTGGTAGTCAAATAAATTGTAACCTAACATCTGTCTCTCCCTCTAGATCGAGTGGTTTCTTGCATATAGCTGTCTTCAAAGCACAAAGTATTCACTTAATAAATGTCCATAGGATGAATGAGTGAGTGTCAAGGCTGAGCCCTGATTCATGCAGACCTTACAATGCCCAGCAGTAGCAGCAGCAGCAGCAGCAGCAGCAGCAGCAGCAGCGGCAGCAGTAGCAGTAGCAGCAGCAGCAGGCCCTGCCCCTTCTCTCCTGCTCGCAGTAGGCACTGTGGACTGCTGCAAGTGTGAGGGTCTGATATGGGGGTCTGAGTTATGCCTTTTCTTCAGCAACAGCACCAGGACTCTAATGCACCCCATTCCCGTTTCCAAGGCATGAGCAGCTCCCCCAAAGCATTGAGGAGGAACAGCTCTGAAGCCATCACACCCAGCAAGCTGCTGTCCCATACCACCAAGTCTAGTAAGGAAAGCGAAATGGCCACTCTGTGTCATGTACCCTGGCACAGGGGACAGCCCTGTCCCTTACTCCTGCTCACTGAACTGGGTTTATGTGGATCTACCTGCAGGGAGGGGGCAAGCCCGAGTGGCCACTTGTCATCCTGCCTGGACTCACCTTGATGCTCAGGGACCTGGCATAAGGGTGAGTATATGGGTGGGTGAGGGGTGAGGTGAGCTTTTGCAGGCCCAGGGCCTCTGTGTGCCAGTTTGTCAGCCACTGGGGATCTGTCCCCATCCACATGCAGACATTACCTTCTGATGATAAGACACACTCCTGGAATGGCTTCTTTGTGGAAGGGGCCAGAGGCTGGGGTGACCCACTTTGGGGAAGAAAGGACTGCAATCCCCCAAGCTGGCCAGGCCTTCATTAGCGGTATGGCTGGGTGGACAGAGGTGCCTAAGGTTCTCTGTCCAGCTGGCACTCCATATGGGCAGACCCTGCCTCCCTGGCTAGAGAGTTCTGCAGTTGGGCATGGCTGCTTGGCGTCCAGCTTGTTGGGAGGCCTTCTCCCAGTTCAGGACAGTGGCCAGCAGGTAGCCCCAGGGTGTGGTCAGGGCCTCAGGGGAACACCATGCCAGGTACCATACACTGCCATCTTTCCAGAGAGACCGTTGGTCTCCACAGAGAAGGATTGGGGTGCAGGCACCCCACCAATGCTCTCCAGACTTAATATCCTGTCCCAGGGCAGTACCTGTCCTTCTCTTCCCTCCAAGAGGCCACAACTGACTTTAAGGGCAGAACCTGTCCTGGACCTGGATCCGGCTTTGTAGGGAGAAGTTCCACAGGTGCTCAGAGCACCTGCAAGCCGGGCACTGGGCCACAGCGCTGGAGCCCAGATGGAAAGCCAGGAGCGAGGGTTCCACTCCTGTTTCTGCCACGACCTGCAAAAGTGTGACTTTGGGCACAGTGTGTCCTGCCCAAAACTTCCTCAAAGGTAAAATGCAAGGGACACACTAGACATTCTGGTGGGGTCTCCCACCTCTGCTGCTCCCCCTTCCCTCCTTCCTCATCCTCATCTCTGTCACTGAGCAGAGGGTGATTTAAAACAGAGGGACTCAGAGGTTGAGGCCTGTTGATGTGATGGATGCTGATGGCTACTCATCTGTGGTTGCTGCTGATTAGAAACCAGTGTCGGATGGATGATTAAAGACTGGGAATGAAGGGGACAGAGGGGGAGTCATACTTGGCACAGGGTCTCACTCCAGCTCCCCACCATGGGGAAGCCAGGGAGTGGTGACCCAGTGCTGGCTTCTTGCTGTCTGCCTGCCCAGCACGCTGAGGCCTCTGAGCTCACTGAGGCCGCTTAGCCACCCAGCAAGGAAGGTGGTGTGGTTCCTGCTGCAGATGTGAGGAGATGATGCTCAGAGAAGTTAAGCCAGTTGCCCAGGAATACACAGCTGGAGGCAGAGCTGGCACTGGAACCCAGGTCTGTCTGATTCAGAACGCATACTCTCGTCTGTGTGCTACATGCTTCCTATTGTGGATGCCAGGGTCTAGGGAGTCCCACGAAAGGGGCGTTGGGCTGCAAATCAGAAGCCAATCCAAGGGCAACCACTGCTTCTTGCCACTGAGCTTTGTATCCTTGAATAACTCAACTCAAGATCTCTCTCTGGGCTCAGCTTCACTATCTGTATAATGGACGATGTGGAGCTGATTAAACTGATATGAACAGAAATCAACCAGAGGGTTTGTAAAAGAACAGATTCCTGGGCCTGCCCAAGTTCTCTGATTTGGACGATCAATTCTGGTGCCCCTGAGCAGTACTCAACTAGAGAATCTGTCGAGTTCCTTTTGGGTCTCAAAATATATGACAGTTAGAAGCCTTGTGTGGGGAAGAGCTGGCAGGAGACCAGACAACAATCAGGGTAGACCCCAGGCAAAAGTTCCTACCTTCACAGATCAGGCGGGGGTGTGCTGGCTCCAGCCCTGTGGGGTTCCCACCCTCACCATCCCACACCTATCACAGGCTCAAGGACCCTACAATCAGAAGTCACCCACTTCCTGTCGCAGGAAGCCCCAATCAACCACACCAGTAGAGGGAGCTAGTGAGGAAAGACAGCTCTACTTAGGAAGGAAGAGGTCCTGGGAGAGTTACTAGGCTTCTCGAAGCCCTAAATTCCTCATCTCTAAGATAAGGATAACACTTTGTATATGCATCCACCATTCAACCAACCCTAGATGGAAAATAGTCCAAAAAATGTGTGTCTGTACTAAATATGTAGACTTTTCTTTCTGTCATTATTCTCTAAATAATACAGTAGGGTAGCTATTTACATGGCATTTACATTGTATTAGGTATCACGAGCCATCTACAGATGATTTAAATTCTGTGAGAGGATGTGTGGAGGTTACAAGCACACATCACACCATTTTGTTTCGTTTCAGTTTTTTGAGGCAGGGTCTCCTCGAACTTGCAGCGATCCTCCTGCCTCAGGCTCCTGAATACTTGGACTACAGGCATGTGCCAGCTACCATGCCCTTTTATAGGAGGGAAATGAGTCTCCTTGAAGTTTGGGATCTGATCTCCTGCAGAGAGATGGCAAGGATGAGTGAGTCGAACATCATTCCTGTTAAATACACACACCTATGGGCATCCCTAGTGTCATACACCCACAGGACAAGGAACAAAGGACAAGAAACAGATGGTTGGAACGGCATTGAGAAGTTAAGGCCATTGGGGGAGGGGCGGAGAGACACGCCAGCCAGTGGGCACCCTTCCAGGGGGTCTGCGTTTCTTAAGGCACCATGGCATTACTCTCCAAAAAATGACTCCGCTTGCCCCCAGCGACATGATACGAGGTCTGGTGCAAGTGACCCTGACCAAGCAATTAGCACGATTCCCAGCACAGTGGACGCTTCATAAAGTGTGAGCTCACTGCCGTCTCCTCTGCCTCCGTCTTTTCCTTGCGCCTCTCCCGCTGTTGGCGGGCTCCCCAGCCCACCTGCCATCCCCCAGAACCGACTGCTACTCTCCTTCCTGTCGCCCTTTATTTATTTATATTCTCTTCAAAAGGAAGGTGTGTGCGCAGTTGGATCAATTCCTCCACATCACTCACTTGGCTCCACTCGTCTCCCCCTCCCTCCAGCCCTCTCCCCCTTGCTGAGACCAAGAGCGTAAATTCCTTCTGGCTATTAATTAAAAGCAGCCTCTCCCTTAGCGCCAGCGTACTTGCCATAAATTAATAGCAGTCTTCTTAATCAAATCTTATCTCCTCCTCGAGCCATAAACACACGGAGCCCGAGTTGGTATCTCTGTGCACCCAGCGTGAAATTTAATTTCTGATACTTCAGCAAACTGTGTGGGGTGGGTAGGCACCTGTTCGGGGGCCGCCCCAACTTCAGTGCCAGCCCCAGACCCCAGCTGACTGGACCCCAATTCCCTCACATCTGGAAGTGGAGCTCGCCTGGCTCTTGAAACCCAAAAGCTCAGCAGTGCAGTGGATATGATTGCCATCTCTGGTGCTGTGATGCCTCCCAGATACGGGGTCCACCCGAGTCTTATGACAGCTCTAGGAAGCACTCGGCTTGGAGCAGAAACCTCACTTCAGAGTTGGAAACAACAAATCTGCTTTCGAGGCAGATTGGCTGGAATTCCTGCTCTGTCCCTTTCTAGCTGCCTCTCTGACCCTGCTTCCTCTTCTGTCCAAGAGGATAGATAATGCTTCTTGCAGTTTTTATGTCCGAAGGAGATAATATATCACGGGTATTGGGCCCAATATAGTGCCTCGCCCTGTAGCTGCTGCACAAGGTATCGATCTTCCACTGAGCGATTCACCGAAGGTAACCACCCAGCTACAAACTGGCAGAGCTGGACACAGACTCCACGCCCTCGGAATTCCAGCTTCAGGCTCTGGAGTCTGGGTCACTGGGCTAGGTCCCTTGGGCACGCTAACTCCCACCTGCCCCTATACCTAGCCTGCTAAATGTCCATCCCTGGGTATGTCCACAATTCTGTGGGCCAAGGTGGAGCCCAAAGCTGTCTCTGCATGACAGATGCTACTGCCAGCCTCACTGCTACTGCTGCTGCTGAGTGACTTTGTGCTGCTACCAGCCCAGGCTGTCCCTGGCAGTCCTCTGTCCTAGCCCAGCACCCAGATCATCACCCTACTTAGCAGCTAAGAATGCACATCCATTTCCCATGGGCCACAGGGAGCCTGAGGCTGTCTCCGCACATTATCTCTGTTCCTCATGGTGACTCATGTTGTCTTGGCGAGGCTCATTCATAGATGAGGCTGGATGGGCAGACACTTCATTCAGAAGGAGTGGCCTTCTCTCCAGCTCTTCAGGCCCTTGGGGAACATGCTTTTCAATCTGGGCCTGAGTGCTTCAGCCCTCAGCTCCTGGGCAAACAGCCCTCTTTACGCCCATCAAACCTTCAGCCCAACCTCTCTGGCTGTGGTTCAAAGAATTTCCGTGCACGAACCCCCCAGCCCAAACACCTTTGAAAGCACACAACTGCTCTCTTTTCAAAGTCCTCTCATTGCTTTTTGAGTCTGTTGTTTCACTTTTCTGTTAACCTTGAAGTTTATCTATAATTCTTCATACCCTCGGGAGGCATTCCTCCAAGAAATGCCCCTTCTGTCCTATAGTCTCATCTCAGCATCACATTAGGTACTAAACCTCCCACTCTCTAAAACTGGCCATGTTTATGGAACTCCTACAGTGAATCTCAAAGTGGGGTTCCAAAACAGCAGCACTTGGGAACTAGTTAAGGGTACAGATTCTGGGGCTGGTCTCAGACCTGATGAATCCAGAACATTAGGGTAGAGCTCAGCAGTCTGATGCTTAACAAAGCTTCCAGATGATTCTGATGCATACCCCCAAGTTAGAGAGCCAGTGCTTCAGGTCAGTGCTTCTCACCAGGGTGGACTTTAGTCCCCAGAGGACCTTTGACAAGGTCTGGAGACATCTGGCATTTAGTGGTGTTATGGCTTGTATCTAGATATTCCCTCCAAAGTCTCACGCGGTCACAGTTTTGAAAGAGGCTGGATTAGGGTGTGTGAATGTGGATAAAGCGTGTGGTTCTGGGATTAAGGGTATAGAAAATGGAAGCCCCACCCTGGGTAGCCAATCAATAGGTGGGGAGCCTGGATGGAATATGAAGGGAAAACAAGGCTTGCTGCTGCTTCTGCTACTTGCTGCTGCCTTCCTGCCTTCCGCCTGTCATGCCATAAACTGTTTCTACTCTGTGGTGCCTCTCTGCCATGCCACCCTGCCTTGGAGCCAGTTGGCTATGACTGAAACCTCTACTAAACCTCTACAAACTGTGGGCCAGCCGAAATAAACCTTTCCTCCTTTTACTTGTGAATGTCAGGTATTTTGTCTCAGCAAAAGGAAAAGTAACTAAGACAAATGGGTAGAGGCCAGTGATGAGACTAAACATTGAGCAATGCACCGCACAGTCCTTATCATGCAGACCAATCTGCCCCAAAGGGTCGCAGTGCCAAAGGCAGAGAAACATGGCTGCAGACTGCTGAGGTTAAACTTGCAGCTGACATCTGGAAGCATAGAGCACACAGTACTCTCTAGAGTCTCCAGTAGCCAGGGCAGCACAGTTCCAGGGAAGAGCCCAAACACATGTGCTAAGACACAGGCAGCTCTTTATGTGGTGCAGGCTGGATGTACCTCAACCCATCTTCCTCCCGTATCTGCCCTCAAGCTGGCCCTTCTGATAGCCACTGACAGCAGGAGGACCTGCAGCACAGAGAGATCATGCATCCAAGCTCCATAGTGAATGGTGGCAGGGACAAGACCCAGAGCAAAGAGAACCAAAGACTGGATCTTCAACATCATGCCATGCACACAAGGCCATGGAGAGAGGCTCTCTTGGTAATGAAATGATGTTCTTACATAAGGAAGAAAACTATAGGCTTTGCAACCACTCACTCAGTCTGTCTAGTTAGTGCCTACTGCACGCTCCCCTCTAAGCCAGCAGCTCTACTGTGTGATGGTATAGTTCAGAATGCAGGATATTCACACTTTAGTTCAGGTAGGTCAATGCATGCATGTGTGCACACACATATCCCTGAAGAATGAGGGGGTATCTGCTCTGATCTCTTCCAAGGCACAGAGTTGCAGTTGCTCCAAACATTTGAAGAAATAGACAGGGAATGAGGAGTCCCCTGAGGGAGCTGGACTTTGAGGTGCTGGTCAGATTACAGCTCTGGCAAAAGAAGGCAAGTAAGACACACAGCAGGGGACAAGGAATACGGCCCAGGAGCCACAAAGACTTAGTTTTGAATCCTGCACCATTGCCTACCAACAGTATGAATCATAGCCAAATTATTTATTCTACAAGATTCCATTTTCTAATCTATGAAATGGGGATATTGCTATTGGTCACACAGCATTGGGCAAGGAGGAAAAGTTCATAGAAAAGCACCCAGGGCTCACTCAGTTTTGATGCTTTGCCTATATAAGCATTAGGTCAGGGGAAATTCTGGTCTGGCCCTTGGAGCCTGGGAACCGTGCTGGTGTGTGAGAGGGGGCAAGGCAGAAAGTGAACAATAACAGAGTCTCATCCCTGGCAGCAAGAAAGGCTTGATTCAGCAGCAGTCCACAGAGGCACTGTGGATTAGCAGGTGTTACAGAGGTGCTGAGAGCCATTAGCACCTAATTACGCCTTTGTCCTTGCTGTAATCAGGTGAATGGCAAAGGACTGAAAAGGGGGAAGCTTAAAGAGAAAGAAGACAGCTGTCAGAAACACCTGCAAAGGTGACAATTCCCCTCTGAAAGTGTCCTCTTTCCAGTGGCTGGAGGGTCTGAGGGAAACCACACAGCCAGAAAAGAAGTGGCTGATAGATTTTTGAGCACTGAAGGCAATCAAAATCTTGGCTCTTCAGGAAAAGGGGTGCTGGTGGGGGTCTTTGAGAGGGGAAGGTGTTAGATGCAAGAGGATGTTTAGCAAGAAGAACCTGATAGCTGTCTGCAGGATGCATGGAGAGGCTGGGGGTTGGGCAGGAGTAGTTGCTGTAATCCAAGTTTGTGCTAATGTGGTTGGGAAGCAAGCACATGGGAGAAATGACCGGACCTGACACCAACATTTCAGCCCAGGTATTCTTGACCCTGTCAGACAATACTCAAAAGCCTGAGGGTCCCACCAGAAACATGCCAATAATTCATAGTCAGCCATGTGCAAGGCCAAGATCATGAGTGGAGACCCAGCACTGTTCACAGTACAGATCCTGAGACCAACCACCTCCATGGTACAGGATCCAGTGACCCAGAACCATCGCTGGGAAGGAACACAGTGGCCCAGCATTATCCATGCTGCACAGCCTTAAGGCCAAGAACCATTCATGGTACAGAAGCCCGAGACTCAGAATCTCTGTGGTACAGAATTCTGAGACCCAGTGACCACATGCGGTACAGACCTGAGTCCCAGCACCACCCCTGGCATAGAACGTCTCACTCTGTGTGACTCAGGATGTTTCTCCAGACCTTGGCATGCTAGACTTGGGGAAAACGCAAGGCAGAGACACTGAAAGTCTCAGGGCCCAGTCCGGTCACAGCCCGGCAAGTCTGTCCTTCCCCACCATGACTACCTGCCCCAAGCTCCCCTCCCTGGGGCAGCTGTTTCTCGTAGCTCCTGCACAGGAGCATGTGTCCAGAGGGTAAGGGGGCCTACCCAGGTCAGGGAGGTCCACAGGTGGATACAGATGATTGGGGTATACTGTGGGGCTCCAGTGAATCCCCAGAGTCACCTCTGCTCCCCTAGTCACCACCACACACTTCTTGGGCTCCACGGGAGGTCATCCAAGTTTAGCAGAATGCAGACCACGGATGGTCTGGGTAAACATGAACTTCCCTTCAGACAGGGCTGAGATTCTCAACATTCTAGGCCTGCATGAAATGCAGTATATACATGCAATATTGGGGCATTCTTACACTGAAATATGAGTCACTGTTTGTCAGAGATGCCAACTTGCTTGGGCTTCCTCTCTCTTACCTGGATCCCCATCCACCTGGAGATCTCAGGTGACAAGAACTAGAACACAGCAGGAAAAGTACAGTAGGCGCCAAGGCCCCAGGGTCCCCTTCAGCTCGCCCCACCATGGTGGGCACAGGACAAAGCTTTGTGGAAACCAATGCAATGAGGCAACGTCTGAGGGCAGCAAGTGTTCGGTTGTCCAGAAGCCTTTCAAGTGAATAGCACACAGCACTAAAAAGGTAAGAGGGGCCAGTGTGGCACAGTGGTTTAATCAGAGATCAAAGGCACCTTTGGGAACACAGGATGTGTGCTGCCACTGCACCCAACCTTGGTGTCTCACCTGTGAGCTGTAAGGGAAGAGAGGATCGCCATAGCCCCTTTCAATGTAAAAACCTGATGTTGACTGCAGGCTACCTACCTTGTCTGTCCAAGAGGATGCAATGGGGAATTGCAACCTGTCCTAACATACAGAAAGGAAGGAAACTCCACAGCCAGAAAAAAAAAGTGCGCACTACTGTTCATGGCCAAGCCTTGAAGAACTGGCACCTCTACCACTTGGAACAATCAAGGCTCTAGTCCCCATCATCATGCCAGAATTAGAGGCTGACTCCATGCGGCTGCCCTGTACCTGCCGGCAGGATTATACCTGCATGATTAGAATGTGTAAAAGCAGATTTCATGGATAATAAAAATAAAAATGATCACAATGGAGTCGGAACCCAGCCAAGAGGGAGAGTTGGCGGGAGTCTGCGGCCTTTTTATTCCTCAAGCAGGCTAACTGTGTGGAGGTTGTGCCGACCTCCTCTCTGTGCCCCTGCCAGCCTCCAACCATCTGTCCCTATCAGCTTCCTGCCTGGTTAGCTCGGTTCTAGAAATGTGGCTGTCTGGAGTCTAACTGGGGCATGCTAGGAGCTGTCACCCAGGGGCAAGAAGGAGGAAGACAGGGCAGGGAGAGCAGGGCTCAAGGGAGGCCGGATAAAGATGCATGAGGATGCACAGAAAATCAAGGAAGATGGGACGGGAGACACATTCTGGTGACTTCTGCCTCTCCTCTCTCTCAGGATTAACGAAAGGACGAATGTTCAGGGAAGGCCTGCTGTGCACTGTTCATGACATCTAGAGCTGGGGGAATGCACGGAATCAAGGGACACACATGCACGGCTTGCCAACATGACCCACTCCCAGGCACGTTTTAGGGTGCTAACCTCAGCTCGCCCCAGTCACGCTGTGTCTGCAACACACAGGGTCACATGAGAGTGGTGTGAGAAGAACCCAGAGTGTACTGAGTCCAACCTGCTCACACTATGCACAGCTACGCCCATGCCCATGGGGGACACATTCCAAGACCTCCAGTGGAAGCTTAAGCCATGGACAGAACACACCCCTAGACATGCTACGTTCTTCCCATACACATATACCTGTGATAAGGTTAATCCACAAATCAGGCACAGGAGGAAGCTCGCAACAGCATCTCATAATAAAATAGAACAATTATAACAATATGCTGTAGTAAAAGTTATTTGGGAAAGTTATTTCCATCTTCTGAATTATTTCTGGAACTTTTCATGTAATATTTTTCAGACTGTGCTTGACCTCAGGTAACTATCCTGTCTGCCCAGGGAAGATGGGGGCTTCCTTAAACTCAGCACAATTGCCCATCCCCCTCCTCTAGCCTGGCTCTTGCTGCAGGTCTAACAGGCGTGGTGGTGCCCTCTGCTCATGTCTTAGTTGAGTGGAGCTGTGTTCACTGGGGACAGAGAGTTTTGGGGGCCTCTCAGTCAATCCTGGATTCAGAGCTACTCCCAAAGGCCCAGGAAGATCAGGCTCCCACATTCTGCTCTTCAAGTTGCTGGGCAGCACTGTAGCCAAACACTTGGGCGGGGGTAGGGATAAGGAACCTGGGTCTTACTCCATCCTCACCATACCGCCAGGAGGCGCTGCTCACAGGACAGCCAGCCATGGTGGGTTGGGAGGGGAAAGGGCCTCCCAGTGGCCAGCAGGTAACTGAGACAGCAACTATTTTCTTTCCAGAGGACCACGGAGGTTTGGGACAGCTCAGGACTCTGGGGCAAAAGCCAGAACACCCAGGAAGGAAGTGCCAAAGCCCTGGGGGCAGGAGCAGATGGTCGTCAAAGCCAAACCCTTTCTCTGCAATGCCACACCAACTTGTGCCACTCACATGATCACCTGATGATCAGATTTGGGATTTCTTACAGAGTAATCAGAGTAATCGGATCACAGGAGGCGTTAACTGGATTAGGCAGAAGGCTTCCAAGAGACACGAATGAAAGTGGTTATTAAATGGCGTGGGGGCCTGGGCATGTGACGGGGCTGGTGTCCAGCTCTCGCTCTCTTCCTCCTTCCCTCCTGGGGAGCAGTGAGGAAGGGTGAAGCAACTTGGTTTGGTAGCTTGGTCTTTTTATTTGGTTCCTGCTCCCTCACTAACCTTCCATGGTCCTTCCTTCTTTGAGCACTGATCTGTGTTGATCAGGGTTGGGTATTTTAGCTGCATTAGCTCCTTTAATCCCCATTGGGAATTTACAAGATTGGATATGGCACCCTCATTTAACAGAAGGAAATACTACAGCTTGGAGTTAAGAAAATGCCCTATAATTCAGAGAGTAAGTTTGAATTCCAATCCAGGTCTACCCACTATTTTTCCCATCTCAAAATCCACCTTTCTACATCTAATTGTACTAAACACCCCCAACTTTGGGGTCCCAGCTGGGACACTGTCCATTTTCACAGTCCCTGAGACCGTGCTGGCAGTGTTGGTGACAATCTGGGGGCTCTGGAGATTAGTCACTGGCTATTACCCACCATGACCACGTCAGCCTGCAGCACTAGAGGGGACCTGGTGGTCTGAGTCTCAGCAGCCCATCTCTTGGGCACTACGGTGCTTGTCCATCCCTCCCCAGGGACTGCTCTCTCACAAGGTGAGGGAAAGAAAATTTAACAAGTAGGATCCACAGCACCAAGTGTGCTCCAGCAAGGCTCCCTGCATACGTGATGTCAGCAAAGGAACACACTCACCAATCCCATACACACACCATGTCCACGCACACAAACATTCACTTACGCACACACGCATGCAAACACCACACACATATATGCATACACACATGCACACACAGGTATGCACACAAGTACATATAACATGCATGCGTGCACACACAGGCACATACACATACATGTACACAACCATACATACTCCATGCACATATGCATTCACATACAAACCCATTGGCACATAGCAGCGTATGCATTTCATGTGCACATATCCACTGGGCCCTTTCTGTCGACCCCCTAGCATTTCCCAGCATCCAATGTATATAAACGGCAGTTTTCTCTTCTGCTGGTTTTTCTTGAACCAGAAAGGAAACACCAAGAGGCCAGATCAGAGAACAAGGCGATCTGCCAGTCTGGGGCTTCTCTGGCTGCAACCTCAGCTCCTAGAACCAACCCTAGAGCTGCACCAGAGACAGTGGGTATCCGCATCATCTACTGAGTGAGCGAATTTCCAGAGAGGCAGGGTTAGAGTGAGAAAGGGCATCGGGGGGGGGCAGAGGGGACGAGCATCTGGAGACGCAGCCTGGGTGGAAGGCAGGGCGTGTGAGGGGCCTGGTATGGCTGTGCAACCCAGTGAGCTGGGTACATGAATGTGCAACAAGGAAGCAGGGAAGAAGGGGGTGCAGGGTGTATGTGGTGGGGGGAGTTACTAGCCACACTTGCTGAGTGACCCCTCACTCTCTGGCTTTTGACTAAGGTGTGGCACCTGGGCAGAATATGGGTTGTGCAACAAAGGGCCTCCCAGGAGAGTACTGTGGCCCTCAGTTCTATACCACAATGACACCTGGGCAGCCTCACAGCAGTGAGCAGTGTGGAGTCCCAGGAGGGTGGTCTGGGCCCAGGCCAGCTCCAGACGGTCCCAGCTGCTGCTCCCCACAGCCCCAGGGACAGGCAGGAGACTGCAGGGATTGTAGCTAACAGGGGCCAGAAGGCAGTCTGGGGACGCGCCTGGTGGGGTTCGCACTGGTGCAGGCCCGGTGTCCACCCCCAAGGCCCTGGCAAGGACAGGCCTGCCGGAATGCATGGGGCAGCCAGGAGGGCAGCGGGGAGCCAGAGTGCCGGGGGACAGGCCCCATCCTGTCAGGCTCCCTGCCATCCCAGACCAGCATCCAAGCAGCCAGATGGCGTGGTGGACATGGCCCAGGGGGGTTGATGAGGGAAGGCCTGAGATGTGGCATCACAGAAATCAGAGGTCAAGGCCCCCTTATGGGGACCTCAGATTCCTTATTCATAAAATGGGTTTGTGTGAGATATAAAAGCATTTTAGATCACAACAACCAATTTGTATGACAATGCACTTTCTCTGTCTATGTACCTATACGTCTGTGCCTTTGTGACTTCTTCCTGGCCTCTCTGCCCAGTGTCCCAGGGGGCGCTGGCTGATGGTATATGTGTTTATTACAGTGTTACGTCCCAGGACTCCATGGCCAAACCTCCTCCTACCCTGTAGTCCCCAACATTGAGTGGGACTAGAGATCCCCGATCCCCAAGAAAAGAGATGAGGAGGTAAGGACGGAGCACCCACAGGGTGGTTGGTCCCAGCCTCACTGACCCTCACCATCGCTGTGGTCTGTGGCACCACTCTGTCTGGGGACAGCTCCCTGCCAGAGCTGGAAGCTTCCAGGCAGAGAAGGGGGTACTAAGCTGTCTTGGAACAAGAGGGGCTGGCCTCCTCCTCCACTCCAGTCCAGGAAGGCACAGGTGGGACCCTGACACCTTCCTCTTTGGAGGCCCAGGCTCAGCGCACCTGGTCTCACCTTGCCTGCACTGCACCTGGGCCTGGAACTTCCGAGGCTCTATTTCGGTCTCTCGGTGCTTGAATCCTCCTTCCCCTGACTTCTTTTCCCTCATTTCTGCTCTCTCCCACCTCACAGGGGCTTGCACCTCGGAGAAGCTGCCTACAGGGGCCTCCAGCCTCTCCCACTATTGGCGCAAGAGGGAGATTTGGCCAGGGGGGAGGCAGAGGTGACGCAGGCTGCAACAGGATTCCTGGATGGGGACACACGATCCACCCAGGATGGGATCTCAGCCCTGCACTTAGAATTGTCTGACTCTGAGCAAATCTAACTTCTGCGATCTCGGTTCTATAAAATGGGAATCATAATCCTCTGTGTGTGGGACTTCCAGACACTGTGTTTCTAACTGGTTGTGTAGTCCTTGAACATGCACAGCACAGGGTTACTGTAACCCCGATGTTCCCAGCGTGCCTCTCATCCCAGCTCTCAGGACTGGAATGACAGCTGTCCCCCTATCTTCCCACACCCAGCCCTCGCAGCTGTCTGTTCCCAGGATCTCTTCTTGCCTTGTGAGTTGGCCACTTGTTACTGTGTTTAGTTTTTATGTCACCCCTACAGTGCTAAATATTCTCCTTCCAATGTAACAGATGAGAAGGCAGAGGCTCTGAGCATTTGGGGCACGATGCTGAGGTCATGTAGCCAGTTAGCGGTTGAATGAAGAGTTGCACCCCAGTGTCCTAAACCGTGGACATTCTCATCACATCTCCCCTGGGGAGGTTGCTAGGGTGCCGGGACCCAACTCTGATCAGCAATGTCCCAGCATCCATCCCTGTCATCTCCTGGGAGCCCTCCTAGCACACTCAGAGGGAATGGGTCTGCTGTACTCAGAGGCAGCCGGCCGGGGCCAGGGCTGGGGCTGGGGTCAGGACAGTCCTGGGCCTTAACCCCCGCCCTCCAGGGTCTGCCACCTGGCTCTGCATGGCAGCTGTGCTGGACCAAGAGGGCTGCTCTGGCGACACAGGCCTCCTTGACGGCCAGCTGGCCGAGGCAGCCCTGTGCATCAGCCGACTTTAATTGTTTATTCTCCAGCCTTGTTTATGACTCGATAAAATCCATAACCAGATAGTGCTCATCTCCCCGCTCCCCCCGTTGGCCTTCCCTCCCTGGGGATGCAGCTCTGCTCTTTATAGAAACCACTGGCTAAGCTGGACCACTTTAAACCGTCACTGTCAGTAAATGACCCTCCCGCCCGGGAAGTCGCTGGTTCAGTGTGAAGCCCAGGGCACAGCACGACCGACAGCCTCTTCCTTCCACAGGGCTCTGAGGGCCCGCGGGGAGCAGCAGAGGCCCCCAGTCTGCACGGTGTCACCTGTGCACCTCCAGGCCAGGAGGGTGGGGCTGTAGGGAGGGGAGGGGGCTCTGCTGCTGTCTCACCTGGGAGCTTGAGGCCTTGGGTAAGTCACGCTGCCTCCACCTCCAGGTATGCAGCACAGTGAGTATAACAGGCATTCACAGCTCCAGCCTGCTTTTTTTTTTTTTTTCCTTGCCATATTGTATTGGGGATTGAACCCAGAGCCTTCACACTGAGCTATAGTGCAGATTTTTCTTTATTTTGACACAAGGTCTTGCTGAGTCACTAAGTTGCCCAGGTTGGGCTCCAACTTGCAACCCTCCTGCCTCAGCCTCCCAGAGTGATGGGCTTATACTTAGTTTGTTTTTATTTAAGTAGCAGGAACACTGCTTTAGGTAAAATTTTAGCCACATCCCTAACAGATGAACATAGACATTTCAGGTTAAGGAAGAAGTGGACAAGTGCAGCTTGAACCTAGACAGAATCCTCCTTTTTCTCATTTTTTAAAACTACAGGACCTTTTCACTGTTGCATCCTACACAATAGGCCTGGCCCAGTGACATATCTCTAGCAGCGATCAGTACAAGTAAACAGAGGGAAGGAGGAAGGGGCAATAAAAGGAAAGAGGGAGGGAAGAAGGAAGAGGAAGGAGAAAGGGACAGAGAGAGGGAGGGAGGGAAGGAGACGGAGAGAACGTGCCTTAACTCACTTGCTTCTTCCTCTCTCTTCAAGCATGGCTCAAAACCCACAGCCCCACCTTTACCACTCCTCTTCTGCCTGGAGCTCCGTGTAAAATCTGAGTCCCCTCCCCAGCCCCAGCCAGCACCCGGGGCTGCTCCCAGACTTAGACAGCTAAGCCAGTGGTCTCCAGCCTGAGGCTCAGGGCCCCATGAGGTGCTCTGAGGGCCCCTCCAGCACAGGGGGTGCCTAACTCTGCCTGCTGACAGAATCAGTCCATCCCCCACACCTACAATTATCTGTCCAGCGTGAGTGGTCGCCGTTGTGATTACTGTGATAAGAATCCGTTTAGAAGTGGTCCTGCATCCACAGCAGTCCTTTGTCATTGTGGTTGCTAGACAAACAGCCACAAGCATGTGGCGACGCCTGGGTTTCTCCGGCAAAGAGGCCTTTGCACTGGAAAGGGGAGGGGGGCGCTGGCCTGTGGCCTGCATCTGGGGTGGCCTGACCTTTCTCTTGCCATTTCTGCTCCTGCCTCATTGTCCGGCTGTCCAGTATCTTCAGGGTTTCTCCCCAGGCACTCAGAAACGGCAGCTGTCTGCTGGCCAGAGGCCACATCTGGAATTCATCCTCCTCGTTAAATTAGTGGCTGCTTCCCAAGCTCTGGCTCCTTGATCTCCCAAAGCCCTATTTGTGCTGCTAACAAGGACGGTAATTTGTTCATTAATCAGGGGACTCTTTCCTAATAGGCAGGCAGGCTTCTGCCCACCCTGGGGGAGGGGGAGGCCTAAGAGGGGCAGAGCAGCCTCTGGGCCCCAGGGTCAGCATTGTTCCAACCCCAGGACCTTTCTGGGGCAGAGCCCCACCTGCTCTGGTCACTCTGCTCCTCGCTTCCCATGACTGAGGATGCCTGGGGATCGTTTGAGGATGGACCATCAGGCAGCTCCTGCCGGCCCCTCTGCTGCTCTGTGACAGGGCTTTGTGGCCATCCAATCGATGTGGACAACTTGATCTGGCATCAAGGCCCTGTGCAAACCACAGCCCATCAAGAGGCATTTATTGTCCAGAAAACAAACAGTCCCCTCCCCCAGGGCCCAGCCAGTCCCATCTCCACCCCCCAACACACGCATACACACTGGGTACCCTTGCGTGTCCTTGGAGAGCTCAGACCAACTAATCCAGGCCACTCACTCTGGTGCATTTCAATCCCTGCCCATGCCGCCCTGGGTCCGTGGGGGGACGAGATGCAGGGTGCAGGGTCTGCACCCTGTAACCCATCCTAGGTAGGTTCTGGAGCCTTCAGACCCTGCACCATATACCATATTGATCCCTTGAGGAAGTGCACTAGGTTGAATAGTGTTTCCCCCAAATTCATGTCCACTGGAACTTCAGAACGTGACCTGATTTGGAAACAGGCTCATTGCAGATACCATCAAGTTAAAACAAGGTCTTTCAGGAATGGGGAGGCACTGATCCACTGATTGTGTCTTTTAAAACAAGGAAAATGTGACACAGAGACAGAGAGAAGACGGTTGGGACACAGAGAGCAGGCCATGTGACAATGGAGGTAGGGAGGGGAGAGACACCATCTATCACCCAGGGACTAAAGGTGGCACCCAGGAGCCAGGGAGAGCCCTGGACCAGTTCTTCACCAGGGTCAACCCTACCCATACCTTAATTTGAACTTCAGGCCCCAAAACCATGTTTTAAACCACCCAGTCTGGTTTTTTTTTTGTGTGTGTGTGTGTGTGTGACAGCTGCAGAAAGCCAACACAGGTGGTAGGTGGGTTGGGCAGGTTTGGGTAACTGAGGACCAGAATTGGGAGTGGTTCACACCAAGGTCATAGAATTGAGGCAAAGGCAGCAGTGAGGCTGGCGTATAGAGCCCTCCTCCCCACCACCAATCTCCTGTGAAGCCCAGAGACCAAGGAGGAGCCCAGGTCCTTATCTCAGGCCCTCCTGTGGGGAAGCGGGGCCAGGCCCAGACGCCAGGGCACCACAGGAGCAGGGACAGTTTCCTCACCTTCTCTCCAACTTTGCACACAGCCTGTCACAGGCCCCTGGTGAAAGCTCCTCTTGGAACCAGTCCTTAGGAACCTCTGGTATTCAGCAGAGCGCCTGGGGCCCAGGAGCTTCAGGAAATGAATACATGAATGGAAGAAAAAGGGTTTTTTTTTGGTTATGTTTTGTTTTTAAAACAGAGTTCCTTTGCAAAACCCTTTTTGGATGCCATTGCTGGTGTCTCAATCCCCAGAAACCCACACAAGGAGCTCTGTGTTTGGGCCTGGCCTGCCCTTAGAGATGCACGCTGGCATGACGCAGGTTTCTCCACCTGGCATTGTGGGCAGTTTGGGCTGGACCAGCCTTGCTGAGGGCCACCCTGAGTCCTAAGGGCTGTTTAGCGGCATCCTTGGCCTCCACCCACTCTGTGCCAGGGGCACTTAACACTCCTCCCCATTTAGACTGTGACAACCCAAAGGGTCTGCAGACACTGTCACGTGACCTGGGGCGGGGGCGTGCATATGATGATGCCCAGACAGCCCCAGCACCTCCCCACTCGGTAGAGAACACTAGGTTGGCAGAACAAGATGTGCGCAGCCCAGAAGTGGGGAGACCAGGCCACAACCTGCCTTGCTTTGGTGAAGTTTCTTGTCCAGGGGGCAGAGATGTCCAGGTGGGCCACTGAGGGCTAAAGAGAGACTTCTGGCTCTGGAGGGAGGATTTATACTGTGCACCACGGACCTTCCCCTAGAAGCTTCTGAAGTGTTCTGGCACCTACCTCGCTGACAGGATGGGAGGAATGACTCCATCCTCCTCTGAAATGCAGCCACCTCTTGGTGCCAAAATGACCAACACTCTGGGATGCCCTGACGCCACGCCACACCACGCAGGCTGGCCTTCCCAGGGGGCAGACAGCACGAGCCCCTGTCACTCTCAGTCCCAACTCTGAATCCACCAACAGGGCAGCAGTCACTCAGGCTTCAGAATCGTGTGCTAGGGGCCTTTTTCCTTCAGGCTACCCTATCAGAGCAGCAGTTAGTGTCACATAAAGAAGAGGAAACTGAGCTTCAGAGAGATTAAGAAAGTTACCAGAGGTCACACAGCTTCTGAAGAGCAGTGCTGGGAATTCCACCCCAGGTCATCTGGCTTCCTCTGTCACAGGCCCTGGAGTACCCTGCATCCTCTGAGGGCGCCCCCCACCTGGGCCACTTCCTGGGACACAAAAGCCAGTGGTCACAGTGAGTGTCCTATCAATAGGAGCCATGGGGAGAGAGCTCAATGAGAGGAGCCTGGGGAGAGAGGAGCGAGGTCCAGAACCTACCAACAGCATCGTCAGACAGGAGGACAGTGCCCGTCTCAGAACCCAGGGCCAAATGGGCAGCACGTCCCCTGGAGAGGTCACATGTGGGGAACGCCTGCCACGGCGGCTCCCAGCCCAGGCGCCGGCGCGTCAGCTCCCTGGCCACGGGAGTGTTTGTTTCCAGGGCAAGGCTGGGAGAGGGAGCGGTTTCCAGGTGGGGGTCCTGGAAACATGGTGCTCACATTCGCTGTCCTGAGCACAGAGCCCCATTCAGCTGCCGGGCAAGCCGACCCGCACCACTAACGGTCGTGTTCCGGGAAGGGTGGAAAAGTCAACTCAAAGCCTGCCCTTGACGCCATCCCCACACCCTCCACTCCCTGCATAACGGGACACAGCAAACAGGGCACAGGAAGGGGACTTGGCATCCTGACGCCCAGGGGAGTCGCGGCCCAGGACACGCAGTATTACAACACACAACACAATGTTGCCAAAGATTGGTGCCGGCTGGCAAAGGGACAGGCAGGTATTCTGTGGTCCCCATCAACACCTCCTCTTCCTCATCCTGCTGAGTCCTGGGATTGGAGGAAGGCGGACAGCCAGCAGATTGTCCCCGCAGCCAGCAGATCTGATGAGTTGTTCAGTGTGAGGGGTCCAGAGAGGTGTCAGAACCGGCTGCAGGTAATGGGGCTCTCACTAGGACAACAGGCACAAAGCAGGAATTAGGGGCTCACTTTGGGGGTGCTGTAAGGGAAGGACTGGAAGACCGTGGAGATGCTCAGGAGGTGTGGACTTAGCATGCACCTCAGCAGGAGTTGTGGGTGGGAATGATGGACCCAGCGATCACAACAAAAACCACAGGGTAGGAGACATGGGTGGGTATCCACATTCACTGGGCTGCCACCCCAAGAGGAGATTCCAAAATGGGCTCTGGGAGAAGAGTTAGAGGACAGTGGGAAGCCAAGAAGAAAGGAGAGGTCACCACTGGGTGGCCAGTGAGGGACAAGAGGGCCAAGGTCCACTGGTTTTATTGACATACCAAGATCACAGGCAACTCTGACGGGGAAGCTTCAAAGGAGGGGGAGCAGGGGTGGGGTGATGGCACTGGGCAGTGAGGCGTACAGCAAACAGAGTTGTACCTTCAAGAGGCCCAGGGAAGAGACCAGAGCAACAGCAGGGCCTGCAGAGATGACAGAGCCAGAAGCAGTGTGCTGATGGCAGGGACCAGCAGAGAGAGAGAGAGAGAGAGAGAGAGAGAGAGAGAGAGAGAGAGAGAGAGAGAGGCTAAAGGACAGGTGAAGAGGGGTACTCAGGCAGGTGTGGGGGGACCAGTGAGGGTCAGATTTGTACTCAGATGCAGGGTATTCAGGAGAAGGGAGTGGAAGAGCTTTCTAGAGGCTGAAACAGAGGGGCCCCATTGGAGAGATTCGTAGCTCTTGGACAAGGCTGTGGTCATCGAGAAGGGGTTAGGTTGGGAAGAATGACCCAAACGCCAGTCTCAGTCTCCTATCTGAGGCAGGTCCCTCACTACCTCCCTTGGCAGGCTTCTCATTGCCTGAGCCCCCAGCATACTTCTGTCTGGGTTCCTCACTAACTCTGAGTGCCAACCAACCATCACATTCATAGGAGCAACCCCAGTCCTTTGTGGCACACTTGGTCTATAATAGTGGCTCGAAATGCTTGCTGAGTGACTGAGCGATCAGCAGTCTCTTCTCTCAACCTCGACACTCCTCCCCGGATTCACCAAGTCTGAGAAAGCTGATATCCCACATCCCTGCCAAGTCAGACAGACCGCAGAAAACTGTGGAGCTGGCTTTCTCCTTCCTGTTTTTTAAGGATAAGGAAAAAAAAAAATCCACTCAGACCAAACAAAATGAGGTGGTCTTGGAGTGCTGATGAGATCCAATTAACGGAGATGGGGCTGTACTGGTTTTCCTCCACAAACATCCTATTTATTTGTGGGGCGCTTGGGGGGGGCACGTCAAGCTTGTTTCTTATTATTACTTTGCTTCACGCCTGGACTAACGCAGATGGCCTCGTGATGAAAGCCGGCGGCTCTTAGCAGCAGCAGCGGGAGTCCAGGAGCCAGAGCCTCAGCCCCCCAGGGAGCAAAACACACGGGGTTCGAGAGCCCACTGAGTCCCTCTTTTAAGGGAGGAGGGCTGGGGACCAGAGAACATTGGGAGAAGCTTTTAGGGTGGTAAGCAAAGAACAACAGCCAGCCTCCATTGAGGTGCTTAGCTGGTGACAGGTCTCTATGACCACGTACCCATCCACTCCGACCCTGCTTCTGCCCACAAAGCCTGAAAACAGGTTTCTTTTTCTTCTTGGTATTAGGGGTCTAAACCAGGCTTGCTCTGTGATGGAGCTACATCCCCAGGCCTTTTGATTTTATTTTAAGACAGGGTCTCACTAAGTTGCTCAGGCTGGCCCCAACCTTGCAATCTCCCTGCCTCAGCCTCCTGAGTGGCTGGGATTACAGGCATGCACTACTGTGCCTGATTGAATCTAGGTTTCCAAGCCATGTTTGGATCACCCCAGAGATGGTTTCTGTTGGAAAGCTGGGACATGCTCCCTCTTGGGAGAATTCAGGTTTTCAGTTTTGTAAACGGAGGGGGAAGGGAAAACCCTAGAAGCAAGAATGGCCTCTGGGAGTGATGGACATTGTTGTTCTTTACTCTGGAAACTTTCAAACTGAGGGTCCAAACAGGAGGTGGGTGAGGACCATGCTAGGGAAGGTTCTGGGCCATAAGGAAGAGAACAGGCTAAGCAAAAGGGGCTTTTGTAGGCTGCCAAGAGGGAAATGCGTGGGAACAACCCAAGCCAACATCTCTGGAGTCTCCAATATTCAAGGCCATGAGCTGGACCATGGGGCAAGACAGGTGAGGTGTTCGGCCCCTGCTTATTTGTTCCACGTCTTCCTTAGGAATAGCCTCTTTGCCTCACATTCTTTGGGAGAGAAAAGTTAGTTGCCTGGGAGAAGTTAGTTGCCTGACAATTCAAGTGCCAAATAGGACACAGGAGGAAGAGCAGTCAGGAAAGGTTTGTAGAGCCTCCAGACCTTCCAGCAGGAAGGGGAGAGTTGTCTCCAATCCCACCCCACCAGGATGGCCTTGCTGTGAGTAGCCCTGGTGGTCACAGGTGAGGCACAGGGACCACAAGCGAGACACACTCTGATGGGCTGCTGAGGTTAACTATCTGTATTAGTCAGCTCTCTGCCACTGAAACAAAAAACCATGGGTCATGGTTTCAGAGGTTTCAGTTTATAGTTGCCTGGTCCTGTTGCTTTGGGCCTGGAGCAGCACAGTACATCATGGAGGGAGCATAGGTGGAAGAGGTCCGTTCACCTCATGGGGGGCAGGAAATAGAAAGGAAGAAGCCGGGGTCCCAATGTCCCCTTACGGAGGCCTTCAATGACCTCACTTCCTCCCACTAGACCCTGCCTCCTATGGTTCCATCATCTACTTCTAGCGCTAAGTGCTGGTGACCAAGCCTTTAGCACACAACCTTTGGGGGACACTGGGGAACCAAACTATCATCTTATCATAACTTGTTACCTAACCCAAGTGCAGAGGGAGGCCCACATTCATTCCTCTATTCATCCAACAAACATATTTATTCAACGCCTGCCAAGTCCCAGGCACTGTTCTGAGCAACTGGGTTTCACTAATGCACCACTAAAACCAAGATCCCTGTCCTCAGGTGGCTTACAGTCTGGCAGAGTGGGAGGACAATCACTAGTGTGTACAATAAATCAGTAAATGACCTAACATTACTAGAAGGCAGCGGGTGTTACGAAAAAAAGAAAAACGTTGGGCCAGGCATGGGGTTTGGGGTGTGGGTAGCAGCTGCAGGGCATAGCTGCAGGGGAGACAGGATGGGTCCCCTGAAGGCCAATGTACCCACGTAAGTTGGGGACTTTCCTGCGGTGCAGATTTGGGGCAGTGGGGCTCCATGGTGGGAGGGAGGGATGTGGATAGAGGCCACATGGCTAGCATGGAAGGCGTGAGTCAGAGGCCAGGAGCAGTGACAGTAGGTCAGACGTCAAGGGCCGGCGAGCTGCTGAAGGAGGATGGCTCTTGTACCCCTGGATTTACATGCAAGCTTTGAGCCAAGGACACATGCACTGATTTCTGTTTGGTGGTGTCAGCATGGGTATCAGTTTATTTTAGAACAATTTTAGATTATAGAACAGTTGCAAAGATAAAGCAGAGTTTCCATATACCTCAGTACCCAACCCCAGTGTACCCCAGATACTCCCCTTTCATGAACATCCCACCTACTGCAGGACATGTGTCACAGCTAAGGAACCAACACAGACCCACTACTGTCAATGACATCCCAGAGTGTTCAGATTTTGCTAGTTTCCCCCAATGTCCCAGCCCAGCCCATGGTTCCCTCCAGGATCCCACATTACATTTAGTCATCATGTCACCTCAGACCTCTAGACTAGCAGTTTCTCAGATGGGCTGTGTTTTTGATGACCTTGACAGTTTTGAGGGGTACAGGTCAGGCATTTTGTAGCAGACCCCTCAATTTGGGTTTGTTTCTCATGCTTAGAATGAGGACATGGGTTTTGGGGAGGAAGACCAGAGGTGAGGAGCCCTGATCACAGTGCATCAGGTACATGCATGTCAGGTACATGCTAAACCACAGATGACCTTGACACTGATCACCTGGTGAACCAGGGTTGGCCAGGCTTCTCCACTGTTGTATGGCTGTGTATGCTTCCCCTTCCATATTATACTCTTAGCAATGCACTCTATAGGAGGAGTCAGTCTGTTTTTAAAAGGATCAGTACGGCCACTCTCTATGGAAGGATGTATTACAGCTGCTCAGGACAAGAGGATAGTGCTGTGACCAGTGCAGCAGCAGAGAAGAGCAAGAGAAGTAGCTGGACTCTGCACATGTTCCTGGAATATGTTCCGTTCCTTAGATTATTCTACTGGCTTGGATGTGGGAAGAAGAGAAAGCAAAGATGCCTTAAGGCATGGCTGTAGACAAAGCATTACTCCACAATGCCTGCAAGGTTGTGGGGGAGAGCTTCTGGAGGGAGATGAGTTAGAGCCCTTGGGTGTGCCGAGCTGGGATGACTTGATCATCCCAGTGAACCATGAGGTGGAAAGGTAAATTCAGAGTGTGGGCTGGAGGGACACCTGTGGCATTATGGGCACAGGCACCAGCTGAGATCACCAAGGATGAGCTCCATGGGGAGAGAGCCAGGCTGGAGCTGCTGGACACTCTGACACTGGAGGCTGGACCAGCAGGAGGAGCTGATGAGGGAGGTGCCAGCCAAGCATGAGCAAAGGACTAAGAACTGAGCCCACAGGGCAGCTTTGGTGGGTGCCAGGCTGATCCTGAAGCAGGCTTAAGAGCCATGGGAAGAGGGGAGCGAGAGAAAGGAGTGAAGACTCTGCTTTCTCAAAATGTGGTGCTAAAAGAGAGCAAAGAAACAGGATGGAAGCTGTTATGGCTTCTGTCTAGATGTCCCCCCAAAGCCTCATGCACTCATAGGTGGGCCTTTCCAGAGGTGGCAGGATCTACAGTGTGCGATCCTAGGATTAAAAGTGTGTGATTATTAATTTAGCCCACTGATTGGTTTGGCATAGTTCTGGGTGTGAGTGCTACCCACCCTAAGCGGGGCAGATTAGACTACAGAATAGAATATAAAGGGACAGAAAGAAGCTGCTATTGTGATTTGTGGCTTGCCTTGCTGCCTTCTGCCTGCCATGAACAGTTTCTCCTCTGTAATGCCTATCTGCTATGCTGGCCTGCCTTGGAGCCAGTCAACTATGGACTGAGACCTCTGCAAACTGTGAGCTGAAATAAATCTTTCCTCCTTTTATTTTGGGTGTTGGGTATTTTGCAACCAGAAAAGTAACCAAGACAGAAGCTGACCAAGGAAATGGTTCAAAAGCAGGTTTGTTCCTGAAGATAAGGGATATCTCAAAGCTTGTCTATTAGGAGTGGCCCTAGAAGGAGGCAGAAGACATTCTCTCCCCATCCATGTGTGTGTGCAACTCCAGGGTCTTTTCACCCCACAGGAGCTGAACGAAGCACACGTAGGAGGAGTGAGGAGTGGCAGGCCACAGTGGGGTAGGAAAGCTGTACCAGCCCTCCTAGGGACCTGAGGAAATAGAGCTGGATGGGGAAGCATCCCATCGTCACCCACCTCCACAACCCATGAGCAGCTGTGGGGAAAGGGAAACAGCTGGAAAGGCCTGGAGCAAGCACGCATCTGGCAGCTGCACAGGAAAGCTCTCCGGAGTGCAATGAGCAGGAGAGTATCCATATCCCTGAATGCCACTGGCCCTGAGATGACAAGGGGGACACCATCTCCCTCTTCCCTGCCCCAGAGGATGACGTCAGTCTCTAGGAGGAAGTTTCCAGAATGCTTTAGATTCACTGCCATCAAGGAGTACCAGGCGGCGGGGGGAAACTCCTTGAAATAGATACCTTAAAAGTTACTTGCTCATACATATGCATGCGATTTTCTGGAGAAGGGAGCCCTAGGTCCCATTAGCTCTTCAAAGGGGGCCATAGCCCAGGAGAAAACAGGTGGCCCAGCCAGATACTTGGGGTACCCTAAAATGTACCTGGTCCCCCACTCCAAGCCCTGAAGCTGTGTGCCCCATCCCAGACACTCCAGACAGGTTGCAGGATAGTCAGTCAACCATTCTGATCCAAGCCCAAAGCTTCTCTCACAACAAACACATCCCAAGTAGCTCTGGATCTCAAGGACTGTGGGCCTGATTCTTGGTATCTGGGACACCGACTAGGTGTCTGTGACTCACAGGACTGCCTCCTGCAAGGAGATGCTGATGGTGGTGGGCAGACAGCAACTCTTATTTCTCCTGAAGTACCTACGAGGAGGTGGAGAGTGTGCAGATGTGTGCATGACATGTGTTCGTGTGTGTTTTGTGTATAACGGCATATGTCCAGGAAAGCCTGAGAGGAGGTGAGTGAATGTATCTGAGTGAGCAAATGTATATATGTCTGGCAATGCATTTGGTGTGTCAGTGGAAGGGTGTGGGTGCACGTCAGAGGGGAGGAGGACAGGAGTATGGGGATCAACAGGGCATGGAGGACATCTCTCAGCTCCACTGAATTTGAGGACCACCAGAAGCATGACAGAATGTTCCAAAGGATGTGAAATCAGCTGCCAGCCTTGAATCTGTGTCTTTGGCACAGAATGGGATCACATTTTACTAGAAATCTAAATTCTCATTCCCTGACAGACATGGTCACGTGGTCATTATGCAAGAAGTGGCCCAGGGGCTCACACAGATCTGTGGGACACAAATCTCTGGTTCTCTCCTAGGGAAGGAGACCAAGACCCAAGCAGGGGGCTTCAGATTCTCTTTCTCTGTTTCTCTCTGTCCCTTTCTCCCCACCCTGTGAAACTGCTTGGGGACAAAGCCCTCTTCAACCCAGGTGAGGTTTCTAGGCTCTGTCCCTCCCTCTCCTGGCACTGGGGCTATGGCCTCTCTCAAATCTTCCTCTGTGTAGGACCCCACCTATGAAAGCCAGTCCCAGTCTAGCACCCAGCACTTTCCAAAGAGGACCATGATGAAGCCAGTATGTTCTGTGTGGCAGGGTCAGGGCCCATCTGGGCAGCACGGAGCTCCCCCCATGACTGCCTGGGATACCCTCCAGAAGGCCAGACTCTGGCACAGTGAAGCTGGGATCAGTCACTGTGCCTCCCTGCCTTAGTATTCTCTTGTTGGGACAAAATACCCGACTCCTAAAGTTAGAGTTTGTAAAGATTTAAGTACGCAGTCACCGGATCCAAGGCAGTGTGGTAGCTCACAACAGGCAGAAGGTAGCAACACAATAAGCAAGGGGCAAGAAAAGCCTCTTTCTGTCCCCTATATTGTATCCAGGCTACCGGGATTAGGGCGGTGTTAAACCAATCAGTGTACTGATTTAGTACTCACTCACCCTTAATCCTAGCACGCTTAATCCTAGCATTGCACCATGAATCAATCACACACTCTAGATTCAGTCACCTCTGAAAAAGCCCCACCTATGACTCTATGAGACTTTGGGGGGACATCTAGACACAAGCCATAGCAGTCTCCTTCTTCGACATCCGGGATCCCCAGGCTGACCCCTAAACAGTCCTGGCCAGGGTCTGGACTCCCCTAATCTTCTCGTGGCCTCTGCTGGTGCACTGAGTGAACAACACGAGGAATGTCACTGAGGGCTGAGTCTGAGATCGGGTTCTGTCATTGACTGACCAGTGGTGAGACCTTGTATGAATTACCGAAGGTCCCTCAGCCTCAGTTTCCACATCCAAGAGCTCTGTCCCTGGGCTGTCACATTGCTATCCCAAGCGAGGAACAGCACTAGAAAGAGCCCACAGGGTTCACACATGGTCAGGGTTCACCAAGGGCCCTGTCCCCACTTCAGCTCTGGGTTCACCCCCTCCACATCCCACCCATGGGGACCCAGGTCTTCACTGACTTTGGTGGGGGGGCATCAGTCTAGCCTGGCAGACTCATGTCCCCGTGGTGGGAAGATGCCACCAGGCCTGAGGGGCAGACAGTACCGGCTGTGCCTCTGGGTTCCAACCAGGATGTGCAGGCTGAAGCAGGAGTCCGGATGTGTGCTGCCGGTCACAGAGAGTGTAAGTACTGCAGACCCCTCCCCCAGCTCAGGAGGCAGTCCACATTACCCATCAGCCACCAGGGAAGTCTCCCCACAGTACAGTTGTGAATTAAACATGCAGCCTAATGAGTTGATTTTATTAGTTTGCAAACGCATTGAGAACTCGTTATCAAAATAAACATCAATTCCTTTCACCTCTGCCGCAGACTCTTCAAGCAAGAGAAGATAAACATGACTATACAGCACCGGCCAGCTGGCCATGACCCAGCTGTGCACGTGGGCTGCAAGCTGGCCCAGCAGGGTCCCACCATCCCTCAGGGGGTCTCTGAGGCCTTGCTGAGGTGGGAGTGGGAGAAATTACCCACAACAAGTCCAGGGCAACTCCTCAGGTCTCAATCCATGTTGCCCCCATCAGGGTGTGGCCAAAGGAGGGCCCATGGACCTAGACAGTCAAACAATAACAGTAGCAATAATAATAACAGTGGTACACTGGATGCTTAATTCCCGGGTCTGTGCTATGTGTTCTCTGATCTCCCACCAACCTATGGGTAGGAAAAATGAGCCCATCTCACAGAGGATGACCTGATGTACCTACTCAAGGTCATGCTGGGAAACAGGGTGGAAGGTGGTCCAAAGTCCCATTACCCCAAGACTGTCATCTGTGAGGTTAAGTGAGGGCAAGAAAAATACAGCAAGACACAGCTGAGCATGGTGGCATACACGTGTAATCTCAGCACTCTGGGAGGCTGAGGCAGGAGGATTGCAAGTTTAAGTCCAGCTTGAACAACTTAGTGAGACTGTATCTCAAAAAAAAAAAAAAAAAAAGCTGGATATATGGGTCAATGAAAAGATCCTGAGTTCTATCCTCAGTACTATAACAGAAAAAAAAAAAAAAAAAAAAAAAGCAAGACTCTGGAAGGGAAAAGACCTCCATAATCCTTGGCTGGACAGGGAGCAGTAAGACGGACAAGCTGACCTTTGGAAGAGCCTAGGCCCTCTGTAGCTCCATGCCCAGTCGCCCTGGAGACCCTGATGAGTGGTAACTCTCCTCTGCCTGCACCTCTGTTTTCCTCCCCTCCCCCTTGGGGGAGAGATGGTTCCAGGCTGGCGGAATTAGCCATGAAGCTGGGGGGACAGGGACCGTATTGTCACGCTCTGCAGTCCGTGCTGTCTTTGGAAAGGATGCTCTAATCCCACTTCATCCGTTCTCCATGGCTGTCAGCTGTTTGCAGGCATTTGGAAGGCAGGTTTCTGCAATCGGAGCCATTGTGTAGCCCTCCCCCTGCATGTGCTCATCCATCCATCACGCTGTCCCGGACCCCTTTGTTGAGTGGCCAACCCCCTCCCGGTGGCATCTCGGACCTCACGCGCTCCCAGCTGCTCTACCTTCCCTTCTATTTTGGGGCCACAGCCGGACAGGGCTGGCATGCCTCAGCCAAGCCCCTGCAATGAGGAGGGTTGGGAGTGGCTGGGCAGGGAAAGGGCCTCTTGGAGTCCATAGGAAGGAAGGTAAGAACTAAGTTTCTGCTACTTCTGGCAAGCAAGGGTAGAGAGAGCAGTGTAATGCAGATTTCTCTACACTGCAACCACAGAAATCTAGCTATTAAAGAAGAAGAAAGAAAAATAAACCCTGCTCCCTCACCCCCATGGTGCACAAGACACAGAAGATAAAGCCAGGCTCCCCCAGCCAGGCCTGCTGGGCCTCTGCCCTCGCCAGCCCTCTCCCTCACCTCCCACCATTGCTGGACTTCAGCTCCACTGCGTTCTTTTTTCCAGGTCTTCCCAGCCTCTAGGCCTTTGCTCTTGCTGTTCGCTCAGCCTGGGGCCTCTCACTTTTCTCCGCAGGCCTGGTTCTTATCTCCCAGCCTCCTGGGGCAGCCCAGGGATGACCCCAGCATGCACCACGTGCCCATCTCCATTGTCCTAAAGGACCCTGGTCAGTCCTTTCTAGCACACAATTTAAATGTCCTATTGATTTTATATGACTGGTCTCCCCCTAGACTAGACTGGGTCTGGGCTGGTCTTAAGGTTGTGGCCGAGACAATATTCTAAGCACCTTTAGAAGACAGCTGGCAAAGGCCGCCTCTAGTTGTCATAAGAATCATGCCTGACATGGAAAAAGTCTGTCGTTATTATTATTATTATTATTATTACTGTTGCTCATTTTTGTTTTCCAACCCCATGAACTGTGTCGACACGCAACAAGCACACACTTGGTGTTGACGCTGTGGCCTCACAGTGTAGGATTCTATTTCAGAGTCTGGAGGAGCTGCAGTAGGGAAACAGCCTTAGACACCATCAGCTACACCACACCCTCTTGTCACTGACAATGAACTTGGGACCCGGAGGTAGAGTCCATTATCAGAGATTCCACTTTCCTGGGGTTTCGGTTACCGAGGTCAACTGTGGTCCACAAACATTCCAAGGGAAATTCCGGAAATAAATAATTCATAGGTTTTCAATAACTTCGTTACAATGGTTCCATTTTTATAATGAATTATAGTTGTTTATCTCTTACTGTGCCTAATTTATAAGTTAAACTTTCTTATGAGTTTGTACAGGGAAAAATATATACAGGGTTGAGTGTTAGCCCCTGTTTCGGGCATCCAGCAAGGGTTTTGGAACATATCCCCTGAGCACAAGAGTGGACGACTCCTCTGAGGCCTCAGAATGGGTCACCAGCAGCGCTAACAACCCCCACGTTCCTACGATGTGCTATTTGTTGCCCAGCATCCTCCTAAACACGAGCCAGGTCTATGAGGGACCACATGCTCCCGGGGGCCAGGGCACATTTCAGAGGTTCTTGAGAGCCCTTCGCCAGTCCTTTAGTAGATGTTTGTATCCTTGCTGCTCACCGAAAAGGAGGGAGACTCAGACATGTTCCTGTGTCCGACCCCAGTTGTGGTCTTATCTACCATGTGTGACCCCAGGGCCTGACTCTGGTTGCTGAGGGGACTGCTCTGGAATGAAACTCCCAGCTCAGTGATGGCCAGGAGGAGGTCTGGGAAGATGGGGAGTGGGCAGGCTGATCCTATAGCCCTTATAGGCTATGCTTGCAAACCACGATCACATGAAATAAGCAAGACACACATGAATACTCATACAGACACACAGTTACACACACACATGCATGCTTTCATGCACACTCTACACTTGCACATGTTTGCACACACATATATACACGTGCACTCATATGTATACACATGGACACAGGTAACATGCGAATGCACACACTTGCATACGTGTATATCCATAGACACATACGTGCACACGTGTGTGCACACACACATTGCTTTTCTTCTGCATTCAAGCGTGCCAGTTTTCACAAAGTAGGCACATCACCCACTTTCTGGAATTGGCTCCTTCGCTTCTCTCAAACACCATGAAGGTCGAGAAGGGCAAGCCGTGTGATATTCCTGTGCAAACTGACCTCAGGGCACTGTGGACCCTTGCTCAACTACCAGCTTCCTTGTCTCCCACAGTCCCCTCTATTGAGTTGGGCAAAATTCTACTCCCTCAGACCCTGCAACCACCCCAGCCACAGAGCAGAGTCCCCGACACACTTGCAAGCTCAGCATGCAGAGAACGAGGGGGCGAGAGGCGGACTCTCATGACTCTGTTTCCCTTCAGCAAGTTGACCCAGGGCCTTGGGGGCACTGTCAGGTTTGGCCCTGAGCATGTGTCTCTGTTTGGTGTGTGCTGGTTTGATCTGGTTCATTCTCTTGGCTGCATCCCTACCAGGCAGCAGATCGTTTCTCTGGAGCAGTGAGTATCAGCTCTGTCAGAAGCTGGGGAAAGTGAACATTTCAAAAAGAAAGGCAAGAAACTAACCCATCAGCTAGTTTTTGCAGAAAAGCATAAAAGTGGTCTAGGAAGCCACTCTCCTCAGTCCAGGCCTGGACACGTGCCCAAGAGCTGGGGTAGGGGTCTTTGAGAGGCCACCCAGTGCAAGGGTGAATTCTCAGGGCTCAGGACACGGAGACCCCTTCTAAAGTGGGACAGCTGAGAAGGGCGGGGTGGGTGGGTGGCTGGTGAAGCACCTCTTCCAGAAAGCTGGGGTGTGGTGGCGGGGAGGCACGGGGTGGGAGGCATTTTCACATGCCCACTTGCATGCGGGAGGTGGTTGACAAATATTTATTGAATGAGAAACTGAAGGAGCACTGGCCATTAGCCATAGCTGTGAGCATGCTTGTGGGCCAAGGTGGGTGAAGGCTTGCAGCAGGAAGGGGAGTGGACTCAAGCTGATACATTCAGTGGCAGCAGCAAGGACCTAGGTCACCACCAGGAGTTCTCCCTGCTTGTAGCACTGGGAGTGCCTGCGGGCTTTTCTCGGGGAAGCTTCTGCCACAAGCCTCTCTGGAGAGTTTTGAGGGGCACCATGCCAACCTTCTCATTCCAGGACCTCGTGAATGCTCTTGCTCTGTAGTGAGGGGATGAACCCAGAGACCCCAGAGGTCCCTTCTGGCTCCTGGCTGAGATCTCAAGTTTCCAGCAGTGTGAGCAGCATGGCTGCTGGCTGCAGACAGCTCTGCTCGCCTGGTGTGCCCCAGTTGGGGAGTCTCCAGAGACAGGGAGTTCATGCTCTGTGTGGGTTGCGGGGGGTGGTTCTCTGCTATTTGGGTCCTCCTGAATGATTTACCACCCCCATCCCTGCCCGTACAACTCCTCTCCTAGTGAATTAACTGGCTCCCCTGAAATCATAAATAATTAGTGAGTCTGTCCCCGGTGCCACTTAACAGTTTGTGTTTTCAGAGCACTTTATGCCCATTAACAAAAAAATTCTTGATCCACCTCCAGGAGAAAAGGACGATAATGAGAAGGAGCCTGAAAAGACCTCTGGAAGTCATCTCATCCATCCCCCCAACCCCCGGGATATAGTAAAACTAAACCAAATCTAACCAATCAACAGCCCTATTTTGAGAACACAGTGAAATCTCAATGCCTTAAAGCCGAGCAGAACAAAAAGAAATGAGCCATAACCAGGGCAGACGGCTCCCTGAAGAGTAAACCACTAGCCAGAACCCAGCAAGCCAAGAAGCCCACAGAGCACGGTGGACCACGACGGGAAGGTTGGGAAAGAACAGAGAGGTGGCTTAATGTACTCTGAGGCACCTGGAGGAACCTGAACCTCACTGCAAGGAGGGAAATGGTAATTTGCCAAGCTACACTCACTCATTAGTATGTAAATGACAAGTTCTGATACCTAAGAATGCTCCTTTTAATCAGCCCCTCAACGCTGCCCAGTCACATGCCAAGTTTTGCTACTGGTGTGGGGCAGAAATGGCCATTCATGCCACCTGGCTTTTGCCTATGAAAAAGGGAAAGCTCAATATGTCTGTTGATTCCCACGCAGCTGCCCAAACAGACTCCCCTAAGGGTCCTCAGAGGGCACCACTCTTCTGACCTTTTAGAGTCACAGCCCCTGAATCATTTGATGAAGAACTGTGGCCAGGAGAAGGATGAGATGTGAGAGGGGAAAGGAGTCTCTGTTTCCAGTTCATGGACAGGCCTCTCTGAAATTCCCAGGTCACTTAGTGTCTGATGACACTGGGAACTCAGGGGAGCTGGGACCAAACAAGAAGTCTTCTACAGGGAAAGCACCCAGAGAGGGAGCTTTCCATTCTCTCCTCACTCCCACCAGCTTCACTGTGAGCCAAGGAAAGTGATGATGGGCATAAACGGAACAGATGGATGGAGGGGCTGCTTCCAGTACAGCTCAGTAGACATGCGAACAACCACCCCGTAGAGAACAACTACAAACCCTGGCTAGTCTATGAGAAAGCAATTGCTTGAAGGCACTGGAGAGTGAACCAAAGGAGACAGATTTTGAGAAGGACTTCCTCTTCTGAAGACATGGATTGCAAAATGTGATCTTCGGCTGATGTGGCTTTTAACGTCAGGGCATGATAAAGACAACACTAACCCAGAGAGCTATACCTACAGCGAAACACAGCCATAGTAGTTAAAGCACTGTGGTAACACCATAAGGACAGACATAGAGAACAACAGAACAGAAAGTCCAGAAATATGCCTTACAACTACAGCCAACTGATTTTTATAACAAGGCTGCCAAGAATCTCAATAGGAAAAAACAGTCTCTTCAACAAATTATGTTTGGATAACTGGAAATATACAAAAGAATGAAGCTGAACCCCGACTTCACACCACACACAAAAATGAACTCAAAATAAGTCAACATTCAAAATACAACAGCTGAACCATAAAACTCTTAGAATAAAACACAGGGTTAAATCTTGATGACTGAGAAGTAATAATGGATTCTTAGATATGACAAAAGAAATTACTAAGTTGTACTTGATCAAAAGCGAAAACTTTTGTGCATCAAGAAAGTGAAAAGGCAGTCTACACAATGGGAGAAAATATTTACAAGTCACATATTTGACAAGTGTCTAGTATTCTTAATAAATAAAGAACTCAATGATAACAACATCAAAAACATAATTTTAAAATTACAAGATTTAAATAGAAATTTCTTCAAAGAAAATATACAAATGGGCAACAAGTACAGGAAAAGAAAGTCAACATCATTAGTCATTAGGGAAGTACAAACTAAAACCATAATGAGATACCACTTTACACCCATAAGGAAGGATAGCTATAATTAAACAAATGAAAAATAACCAGTCTTGGTATGAAGAAATGTAACCTTCGTGCATTGCTGGTGAGAATGTAAAATTGTTCAGCAACTATGGAAAAAGGTTCACTGGATCCTAAAAAAGTAAAATACAGAATTACCCAGACTTAGTAACTCTACTCCTAGGTATACAACTAAAAAAACTGAGAACAGGTACTCAAATAAGTATGTGTACACACACATTTATAGCAGTACCCCTGATGATAATCTAATGGAGCAAATGCTCAAATGTCCATCAATGAATGAATGGATGAAGAAATCGTAGTACAAACATACAATGGAATATCATTCAGCTATTTTTAAAAAAAGATGTGCTGATATGTGCTATACTGAAGTACCTTAAAACGTTAGGCCCAGTGAAAGAGACCAGACATAAAATTATTCCATTTTTATGAACTATCCAAAGTAAGTAAATCCATAGGTACAAGCTGCAGATTAGTGTTTTCCAGGGACTGAAAAGAGGGCAAATGAGGGGCAATTGCCTCAATAGTAGGGGGTTTCCTTGAGGGGTGATGGAATTTTTTGAAAGCAGACAGATGTAGTAGCTACATACCATGATGAATGTACTAAATAACATTGAATCATTTACTTTTTAAGATGGTTAATTTTATATAATGTGAATTTCACATCAATTAATAAAAAGTAGAAAACTCACAGTTTAAAATTCAGGGCAAACATGGCCATCAGAAAGTAAAAGTAAGTCCTAGAAAAAAAGACTACTTGCAACCCAGCTGAGGATAAAGTGACTAAACTGAAATTTAAACTACTTCCCCAAGAGAAAACAATTCAACAAAATAAATTCCCACCAAAGCAGATAGAAAATTAACAATTTTCAAAGAAATGTAACAGAATCTAGATTCTTCATAACATATCACAATGCCTAGAATTCAGTCTTACTTTTCTGATTGCTGAGACAAAACACCTGACACCCAAAGTTAAAGGAGGAAAGGTTTAGTTGGCTCACAGTTTGTAGCAGTTTCAGTTCATAGATGGCTGATTCCACCGCAAGGTGGCATGGCAAAGGGCCATCGCACAGGAGAAACAGTTCATGGTAGGCAAAAGGCAGAAGCCAGCAAGGCAGAAAGCTACAAGCAACAAGCAAGGATTCTCTTTCTGTCCTTTACATCTTATCCAAGGTATCGACTCTTGGGGTGAATAGGATTCATACCCAGTCCCTCTCAGAACTATGCCAAACCACTAGTGGACTAATTTAGTAATCATACACCCTTGATTCCAGCATCACACACTCCATATCCAGCCGTCTCCAAAAGCCCCACCTATGACTGCATGAGGCTTTGGTGGGACATCTAGACACATGCCGTAACAGGTACACACAAAGGTAATCCACATATAAAGAATCAGAAGCATATGACCCACTATTTAGATAAGAGACAATCAATGATACTGATTGAAATGATTAGATGTTGAAATTAGCAAACATGAATTTTAAAGCAGCAACAAGAATGATATTCAATGAGATAAACGACAATATGCTCTAAATGAATGAGAAGATAACATGTCTTTAGAGAACTAGAAAGTGTGTGTGTGTGTGTGTGTGTGTGTGTGTGGTGTGTATCTCTAGATGGACACTTTAGAACTGGAAAATAGAATATATGAATATGAAAAATCCACTGGATGAGAAGGGGGAGGGATGAGAAAGGGGATTAAAAAAAGGAAGCAAGTTGTATTATGTACTGGTACCCACTCCCCATGATAACTGTAAAATGTATGTACTGCAAATATGTACTAATAAAAAATTAGAAAAAAAGATGTTAATGCTCCCCAAATTGAAAAAAAATTCACTGGATGAGCTTAACAAGAGAACAGAGACAATAAAAAAAATAATAAACTTGAAATTTCATCTATAGACACCATTAAATCTGAAGAATGGAGAGTAAAAGATTGAAATAAACTGAATAAGGTTCTGTGGGACAACATCAAAACATCTAATATAGGTGTTAATGAAGCCCTAGAAGGAAAGAGACAATGGAGCTGAAAAAATATTTGAAGAAATAATAACTGGCACTCCCCCAAAGTTGGTGAAAGATGTCAATGCACAGATTCAGGATTCAGTGTCTTGAACAGGATAAATACAAAGGAAACCATGACAAGATGCATATAGTGTCTGAAAGCAAATGATAAGAAAAAGGGAACAAAGGATTTTGGGTCCCCTCTCAGCTACCCACTTTGTGTCCTAGCAATGCAATCAGGAGGAGGGGCTTGGCTTAGGTCCTGAGAGTAATTCGTGTGTCCCCTGGAATCAACTTACTGCCCCCACATTTCCAAACTTGAGACGGCTCTCCCTAGCCTCCTTCCTGCTTGCCATGGGATGTAAGTACTCTCCTCCCCATTGAGCAGAAAGGTCAACGAAGTGGGGAAATAATCCTTTGATCCTTAATCCAGCAATCAGCTGGAAAGTCAGCTACATACTGGAAGTGGGACCTGGTCCCTTCTGATGTCCCTGTGGTCTCCATGTGTGCATTCAGCTGATCTCCATGACGACACAGAGGCCTCTACTCCCTCTGTGATTCCTCTTGATCTACAGCTTGACCCCTCTGGGCTCCAGAAACTGAAGATGTTTTCATGTCCAGGACAAGTTTTCTTGGCTGAGGGAAAGGAACAACCATTCTCAAACTTTCTCCTTCCCCTTTCTTCGCCTTATCCTCTCTACTCTGCCCCTCCTTCTCCTGGTTCAGGATTTGAGTAAGGCAAGAGACAGGAGGAGCTGTGGCCCGTGCTGAGAGGGAAACCCACCCACTGCCTCACCTGAGGGCAGGTGACTTGCCCTGCCTCATTTCATCCTTGGGGCCTGAAGAGTCCTTCCAGGGCACAAGGGTCCCAGAAAGACCACAGGGAACCTTCAACATCTAGGGTGACTGAAGAGCAATGCTCAGGTGCCCCTGACCTTCATTAGTAGGGCTGGGGCTGGTTCTGCTTTTCAACCTTGAAGGCCCTGAACTTCAAAGTTCTCTTGTAATTCAAGGGTCTTGACCCCCTCGAACTCTTCCTGGCCATTCCTGAGAGAGTTCACAGGGCCCAGCCCTCTATCTCACCAATCCTGCTCTTGGCTTCCAACTTTTGCCCTCTGCAGTAGCCTCTGTCCTGAGTGGCAACTTCACAACCCAACAGCTATGCATCTTGACACTGCCAATTCAAATGTCCCACCTTCCTCGAGGTCCTTCCTAATGTCCAAACAGGGAAGCATCCCTTCCTTGTTTGACCACCGCTTCCTACTTTGACTCCTAAAGAGTTGTTACAGATGGTAACTTATTTAATCCTCACAACTTCCTCATGAAGGGAATACTATCATCCCTGAATTACAGACAGGGAAACTGAGGCTCAGAGAGGTTAAATCACTTACCTAAGGCCACAGAGGCAGTGTGACTCCTGGATCCTAGCTCTCCCCACCTGCTTAGTGGTTCTGCCCTGAAAACCCCATTAACTGGCTAAGTAGAGAAATATGAATTTGAGCTCTGCCCAGGGCCCCAGGGGGTGGAAGGAGGAGCAGGGAAGAGGTGAGTTAGGGGAAATGGGAAAATAACCCAGTTCCCTCTCTGGTCTGTGAAAGCAAGAATAGGGCGGGGAGAGCTCTGCTAGCTTCTGACTCAGTTGCCTGGCTGCCTCTCCATCGCCTGATGCTGGACCCCTGACCCCTCAGGGTCCCAGGCCTGAACTGCTCAGCTCTCTCCTACGTGTGGGCCCAGGCTGATATTTAATGGATCCACAATGCAGAGAATTGCCCTTTAATAAGTGATGAGTTCCCATAGAGCTCTTGTGTGCTTGACCCCTGGAGAATTTTTGGTTTTGTTTATTTAAGGGGTGATTCCTTTTCATGCCCTCCTTTCTGTATCAAAGACAGCACTGCAGACAGGCCATTAACCAAGAGGGTCACTGAGCTGCTCTGCCAGGAGGAGAACGGGATGGGACGGCTGCAGCTCTGGCTCTGGTTCCTCCCAGGATTCCTTCACTGTTTGATGGTGCAGAGGGCAGAGGTAGGAGCAGGGGCCAAGAAACCTGAGATTCAGAATAGACCACTGTTGGCAACCAGTAACTACTCACACCAACTCCATGAAAGCTGAGGGAGCTGATGGCTGGTTTGTGAGGAGGGTCTCCAAAAAGAGCAATAGTAACAAATGAACTCCACTGCTCCTCTGACTCGCAGGTACACCTGGGGATCTGAAAGTGCCAGTGCTGATCCATCAGGGCTAAGATGGGACCTGAGAGCCTGCGCTTGAAGCCATGACTGAGTGGTCAAGGAACAGCATCCAGAATGGCCCTGAATCAACTCTGCTTGGGCCAGGGAATAATGCACGTAGGAGTGATGCCAATAAGGAAGACATGTTTACTGAGAACCTACTGTGTGTCAGGTACTCCACACTCACACAGTGCTACTGAAGGAGAATCTATCCAGCCTTGCAGGGCTCCCCCAAATTCTTTCAAAGAATCAGGAAGGAGGAACACGGATCTAAGAGGATTCCTATTTTCTGAGTGCTGTAGTTTGGATCTTGAATGTCCCCCAACAGCCCATGCATTTCCAGAGTAGCACTACTGGGAACTAATGGAAACTTTTAGAGGCAGGGTCTAGTGGGAGGGTCTCTAGGTCACTGGAGCCAGGGCTTTTAAAGGGTATTATAGGACCCCTGTGTCTTAGTTACTTTTCTCATTGCTAAGACAAAGTACCTGACAACCAGAAGTTAAGGGAGGAAAGGTTTATTTAGCTCACAGTTTGTAGAGGTTTCAGTCTACAGTCAGTTGGGTTCAAAGAAGGGTGGCATGGCAGAGGGGCATCACAGAGGAGAACAGTCCATGGCAGGCAGGCAGGCAGGGAGAAGGTAGAAAGCAGCAAAGTAGCAAAGCAGCAGCAACAAGCAAGCCAGCCTGCCTTTATATTTCATCCAGGCCACCCACCCTTTGGACAATGCCACCCACACCCAGGGTGGGGCACCCTTAATCCCAACATCAGATCCTTAATCCTAGCATCACATACTAGCAGCTCTGAAGAGCTCCAGCTATGAGTATGTGGGGCTTTAGAGGAAAATCTAGATACAAGCTGTACTGGGTATGCTATGTCCCCCCAAGTCCTCATACCTTTGCTGGGGCTAAGTACGGCGCCTGCTTGTGTTTGATTTGTTGTCTAGCACTGAGATTGGTGATGTGAGTGCTACACCTGCCCAGGGGTGGAGCTGAGACACAGTGTACGGGAAGGCGGGTCTTCCTCTTGCTCGCTTCCCTTCTCTCTCTCTAGAACACACTTGCTGCTTGCGGCCGCTATGAATGGCTGCCCCGCCATGCCACGCTGCCTTGGAGCCAACTAAGTGTGGACTGAAACTCCTGAGAAACTGTAAGAAATAAACCTTTCCTTCCCTAATTTTGGGCGTTAGGTATTTTGTTTCAGCAACGAGCGAAAAGTAACTAAGACACAAGCCATAACACTCTGTCCCTACCTTTTCTTTCTTTTCACTCCCTGGTGATGGGGTGAGTAATTTTGCTTTGCCACATACCCCTGCCATGATGTGCTACCTCATCACAAGCCCAAAAGAAATGGGGCCACTGGTCATAGACTACAACTGCTAAGACTATGGACCAAAATAAAACTTTTTATTAGTTGATTATCTCAGGTATTTGTTATAGTAACAGAAACTAACAGAGAGCAATATGTGTGGCTGCCCATTTTATAGAGGAGAAAACTGAGGCTGGCAGAGCTACTGGCAATAAAACCTAACCAGCATTCCTGTGAAGGTTGCACTGGCTGCAAAGTGTTTGGCATTTTGGACACAGCCTCTCAAGAGGTAAGAAGCAAGAGGCAGAGACAACAGCACATACCAGGCAGGACCAGACAGGCAGGCACCAAGACATGGAATTTCCGATCTTGCCCCTGAATTCCTTGGCCTCCTGGACAAAACTGGAGAACTTCATAGAGAAGTTTCTACGCTTGCACACCATTCTCCTGCTTCAACCTTGAGGTCTGAGACCAGAGACGTCCTTGCCTAGTCAGTCTCAGGAAAGAAATGGACTAAGGGAGCTGAAGCAGGAAAACAGGCCGTGCTTTGGTTTCTGCTTTACAGAGCAGGAGCCTGGGGCCTCTGGAACTTTTTAACGATTTTCCAGCATGGGGCCCAGGTTTTCATTTTGTGCCAGGCCTTCCTTACAAACTCAGTCCTCAGTCTTGCCAGTGGGTTAGAGAGTGCACACCAGGGTGGAGCCCCTCTCGGAGACACTCGCTAACTGCAGGGTAAATCGCTGTGCAGCACATGCAGGGCCAGCTGGACTGGTGGGCAGGCTGGTGCAAGCCCTGTGCTCACAGGGGCCATAGCCTGCAAATACCAACTTCAGGAGGCTGGGAGTGGGCACTGGCTTTCTGAGGGCCCCAGATGACAGCCCAGAGTGAGCAGGACTCCTGTCCCACCCAGTCTACAGCGACAGGCCAACTGGCAGGTCAGCGCTGGGGAGGGGAGGGGAGGAGACGCCCAGCTGCCACTGAAGCTTGGTCTCTCCAAGGAAACCTATGCCCCAACATCCAAACTCCAAGGGTGGGACGGAAGTGGCTCAGCTGTGCCAGCTGGTCCCCAGGGGCTCCATGGAATCTGAGCCAGGCCCTCACTTCCATTTTGGGTTTACTCAAAGGGGAAAGAGAAAGCCAACTGAAGTTCATTCCCAAGCAGTGCCCTGGTCTGGAAGTCCCTGCTCAAGAGCAGAGGCTGCCTGTCTCCCTCACCCCTATCAGCCACCCACACTGGGCACAGGAACTAAAGCCAGACATTCAATCCTCTGGGGCCACTGTCCCCAGGAGACAGGTGCTGGCATTAGGCAGGAGGAAGGAATGTGGAGTCTGAGGACCTCAGGCCCAGCACAGCCTAGGAAGACAGTGTACGTAGGGGACAGAAGAGTACTCTACAGCCTGGAGCCAAACCTGGTGTCACCACCCAAGCCTGATCTATGAAATGGAGTCTGTGGGTCTGACTTATTCTTGAACTTAGAGCCAAGGTGCCGGGGACAGAGGGCCAGCATTCAGTCTGTTGGTGATGGATTCTTAACCCAGCGGCCCTTTCTCCATTCTAGGCTGCCCATGCCCACCCAACAGAGTCCAGTGCTGGCTACAGGTGCAGGATCCAAGGGGAATCTTCAGTATAAGGGACAAGTTGGTGAATCCACCAAAGGAGAACCCTTCCCTTTCTGGAGCAACTCTGCTGGCCCACTTTTTGGTTGCTAGCATGGTCACATCCAAACTCATGGAGGCATCATATGTAGTAAACACACTAATACAGGTGGGCACTTAGAATGGAGCCCAGCAAGTGGTAAGCATTACACAAGCAGAGACTATTACTGTATTTCACCCACTCCAAATGCATTTTCTTTTTTAAATTTTTACATCTTGGGAGTTAGAATCCATCTTGTTGTGGATTAAATGATACTTTTTTTCCTTTCTTTTCTTAAGGGCACATAATGTCACTGCATGTCTCACAGTTGACATGTCTGAGGTCAAATACGAGCTACTGCTGATGGTGGAAGAGAGGAGGAGGAGGATGGTATGCTCCAGGCTGTATCCTCCAGCCTGATACCTGAGTTCTGGGGGTACTCTCAAGCTCACTCTGTGGGAACCTGGGAGTTGATGGCTGAACCTGAGCATACAGGTCAGGAGCTCAGCAGGCACTGCAGGACAGGACCTCCAAAGAAGGCCCCAGACTCTCCCACAATACTCCCCTCCCCCCCACACACACATCAGGCACTGTGCTAGGTCTGGTTCCAGATATAACAGACTATCTTCTCATTGGCTCTGGGTGTATGAGCAAGTTTCATTATTTGCTTTAAACCCGCATTTAACAGACAGGATAATATTTAGCCTATAAGTGGCAGAGTCAGGCCAAGTTCTAGACCAGCCATGGAAATGTGGCCTTGAGGGTTTAGAGGAGTGACAGGAGAGGCAAGGATGCCTCTTGGGACACCTAAAGGTAAAGAACACAGGCTCTGAGTCCACTGCCCTGTGCTCTTGAGTCTACCACTTACAACCACTTGGGTGACTTCAGGCAAGTTGTGTGACTCTCTAGGCCTCAGTTTCCAGAGTCATATAATGGAGAAAACACATCTTCTCTTGTTGAGGGTCAGAGGAGGAAATGCGCAGAAGGCACTTGGAATGATAGCAGGAAGCAAAAGCTCAACCAATGTGGCCTCTTACTGAGCTCTGAGTTCTAGGTGACTCCAAAAAGCCACTCCTCCAGGACACGCAGTGTCATGTCACTGAACCCAGCTCATGGACAGAGTTGGGGCAGCACAAGGGAGTCTAAGCTGACTGTCTGGATGAGTTGGAGCCCCATCCCTCAACCACAGCTGGTTCATTCCAGGCCTCAAGGAAGGTAAGTGAGGCATAGGGAAATGGGAGCCAAGCCCAGGCCATCACTCCTGCCTCCTGATTCCTGATTCTGCAAGGACATTCAAACACACCACAGAGACCAGGATGCCCCATTCCAATCTTCACCCCAGTGGCTGGTTCTTGCCCCTTCCTGACTGAACCATCTGGGCCTGGACCCCAACTCCCGCTGCTCCTGTGGTTCACGCTTCCCACCTCCACTTTCTCCTGTAGCTCTCCCACCTCCCATTTCTGCCACGTGACTGGGCCCCATAGTTTAGATTCCTGCGTGGGGGAGGGAGCTGAGAAAGAGGGACCAGACAGATCACAGCCATGCCTGGACTGGCTTTCCAGCTAAGGAGAAAACCACAGGACCCATAGCTTCTGTTGGTAGAGCCTACAGAAGGGGAGGGGCAAGAGAACATTCACCTTTCTCAGCTCTCTACAAAAATGGGGAGGCCCTTCACAGCCCTACCCGAGCGATTCTCTGAAGTTTCCCCTGTATTTTTTGCTCACTGACTATCCCTTAAGGAGGTTCTAGGACCTGGAGCCAGAGAAGATGGGGAGGAAGCCACAAACCCCAAACGCGTCTGCTCATCACACATGTGCATAGTCAGATGATTCATCAGGATTGTTTTTCTTTTTGCTGTTCCTCTCTTCAACATTGTGTAGCTCATGTAAGATGGAGCACAAGCAGAGGCAACATCTGGGGAGGCCACTTAGTGCGGCCAAGCACAATCTGACCTCAGTAGTCAGATAGGACAAGGTGTATCTGCCGCCTGCAATGGCTGCTTGATGACAGGAATGATGGAACAAAGCCCCCCCTCCATACTCCCTAGGGAAGATGGGGCTCCTTCCACCCTGTAGGACTTAGTTTCTGTGTTCCTTTTCATTCTGCAAAGTCCCCTCTAGCACAGCACTCGCGGGTCACCCTCTAGACTCCCAGATCACTTGGTTCCTACCCACACAGAGCAGCTCTCTCACTGTCCCTCAGGACTGTCAATGTGCTTGATGCCTGTCCTTGACTGTGGGCAACTCAAGGCCAAGGACAAGACTCAGTTTTTGCTGGTCCTTGGCACTGCACCTAGCACATGAGAGGTGCTGAAAGAACTTGAGAAGAAAACAGGTTTTGCTGCCCTTGAGTCATTAGGGTCTCTCTGGAGCTCAGTTGGTGACTATTCTCTTCCAGGATCTCCATCCTGTGGGCTGGTTTCTATTTTAAAGAGGGCCATAGCTAGGGTTTGGGTAAGTGTTCCCCAAAGGCCCATGTGCTAAAGAATTGGTCACCAACCTATGGGGCTACTGAGATGTAGTGGAACCTTTAAGAAACACAGTCTTGTGGAAGGAAGTTAGGTCACTGGAGTCATGGTCTGTTCCTTTTTCTCTCTCTTCACTTTCCAGTCTCCAGGGTGCCAGCAGCCTCCTCTGCCACACACTCCTGCCATGATATACTGTGCTGCTACAGGCCCATAGCAATGGGGACAAGTGACCATGGACTGAAACCTCCAAAACTATGAGCCAAACAAACCTTTTCCTTTACCAACTCCGTTATCTTAAGCATTTTCTTACGGAAATGGAAAACTAACACAGATATTAAGAGCAGGAACTTTCAAAGCAGGGTAAGTGGTAGTCACTGCCATGCCCCCAGGCAAATCCACACTAAGCTCATGAGCTGATCTACTGAGCTTCCCACAGTCCTCTGCACTGGAAGCAGACACAGAGTCCACTGAGGCAGAAGACGCTAAACCCAGCCACCACTGTGCCACTCCTCATTGGGTCAGACTTCCAAGCCAGGTCTTCTCTAAGTGTGGTCCCTGGGCCAACACTAGCAGTATTTAGGAACCCCTTAGAATTGCAAATTCCCTGGCCTTACTCTGGATCTGTTGCTTAAGAAACTTGCCGGGGGTGGGGGTGAGGGGTGGGGGGTGGGGGGTGGTAGGGCGGATGTCCAGGTCTGGGAATCTGAATTCTAACAAGCCTCCAGAGGATTGTGATGCAGCTTCAATGTGAACACCCACACCCAAACTGTCCTTTTCATTCCAGTACCTGGTGACACCTAGGCCCCAGGAATGCACCTCCTTCAATCCCTAGGTGTCCCAAGGCCTGATACTGAAAGTCTGAGCCTCCTCCCCCATCCCCACCATCTCAGAGGCCTTGCATGGACCCTCAGCCCAGTGCCTTTCAGGCTCTTCCCCAGCAGAGATGGAGGACATGCTGGAGTCAAGGCAGCTCCCTGCACCCTGGGGCTAGGCATCCTGGGTCCCTAGATACACAATAAGTTCTAACATTGCCAGAGAGGTGACAGGCCAGTAACTGGGACAATGGGCCTTGTGTTCCTCCCCACGCCTTCCCGTGGGGCTGCTCTGGAGCCAGGGCTCGAGAGGGTGGCTGAGCCATCAAAAGCACCACTGTCCATCGACTGGTCCTGCTTGCCTCATCCTAGGCCCAAGCTGAAGCCCAGGAACCCTTTTGCACACCCTCCCTTCTCCTCCCGGGACTGAACCCTGTTCATTTTTCCTAATACTTTCCAGAATCTTCTAGATTCTTCGTTCACCACATCCTTAAGAGAAAGGGGTTAAATGCCAACACTTCCTGTCTCTCTCCCCCACATCTAGGCCTCCTTCCCCTCCTGGAGTGGAGGAGAACAGCGTGGACAGAGCTCTCTAGCCACCCGAAGCCACAGCCAGCAGCATCTCCTCTCTTGGTGGCTGATTTCTCTTCATTAGTGCAATCACATCAACACTGACAGCAGCGTATTTATTACTGTCCTGACGACAGCCATTTCTCACCCAGTGATGCGCAGACTGATAATGAGCTTGGAGCAGAGCTAATGAGGAACTCCCCTTGGCCCTCCTCAGTAGCACTGGCCTACAATGGCCTGTCCGCCCCCATGCCCACTTGCAGACTCTCATTGAGGCAGGGAAAAGGGGTCCCAACGGGAAGGTCATGGGTCACGAGGGCGAGCCAGCTAGCACTGGCCAAAGCCAGGATACATAATGCCCACAGGGAGACCAATGCAGGGCTGACCGGACAATGAGGCCTAAGGGCTGGGCATGGGCCCATGGCAGGGGCACTTTCAGCACTATGGATCCTAAGTCATTAAGCAAGTGCAGCAGAACCAATAGTGATGGTCAGTCTGGTGCTGGACAGGATCCTGGGAGGCTGATGGAAGCTTTGGGGTCCAGTTTCTGCAGCCTAAGAGCCTCAAAAGGCATTTTGAGGTGACTGAACCCAATCAAAAACACTGAGCTAGTGCTCTCCAAGCAGAACTAGGTAGTTGGAATAGCTACAGGCATGCAAAGGCCCCATGTTGCTGAAAGATGGCCCCTTCTAAAAGATAAATGCAAATATGTTAAAGAGAACAAACATACTTATCTATTATCAGTTGTTAGACCTTACGGTGAACACTTCTACTGAATTTTCTCATAAAACCTCAAATTTATGTGAGCATCTTTCACAGACATCCCACTTGTCCTTCACCCCAACCTAGGAGGGAGGTTGACTAGAAAATACTAGTTTTAATATTATTATCATGGAAGGTCAGAAACATGCAATAGTAACTTGCCAAGGTCATTTGACATGTAAGAAAGAGACAGTGAATGCAGGCCAGGCCCTTCCCAGGCTGTTGCTTATGATCTGTCCACCATATCCAGTAACCACAGCTCTTCTGAAGCACCTATACCTCTAAGTGAAAAATGGCCCAGTGTGGGGGACAGTGACCCTGGAGCTTCCCTAAGGAGAGTAAGGCCCTCACTCAGTGTTCTGCCCCAGTGCACTTCCAAACATGGCTCCATGGGCCATACTGATGGGCTGTCCAGTCCAAATCAGGAGGGAGGAGAGGCCAGGAGACAGGCCCTCCAATAGTAAGGAACAGACTGGGTGAAGCTGGAGAAGAACCTAGAACACATCCACGATCCAAGCAGCAGCAGCATCTGGGGAGCGGGGAGGATGACAGCCTTAGGCTCACACCTGCCACCCTTGAAGACATCACCTTAGAGCAGGCATGGCTGATGGCTATGCAGACCTAGAAGGCGGGAATGCATAGAAAACATCACAGAAAATTTTAAACACAGATGGTTGGTCTCTCTCTCTCTCTTTTTCAAGTTTTCAAAGCAGGTTTAAACATATATCCTAGGGGGGTCCAGGAAGCCATGGGGAGGCCACATTACATTTTCCAACAGCATTGATTGATTTAAAATGTGCTTTGTGTGTTAAGACAGACTTTAGATAGACTATGGAGTAGAATGCAAATTTCCGTACATTTAAAAACTGAAACACGAGAAAGGAATGGTCACGAGGATGGAGAGCAGGCAGCTTCAGGCCACAGAGCCAACTCCCCAACCACACGTTCACCCACCACCGTTACAGTCATCATGGAAGACTTTATATGTGCTGTCTCGATGCAGCCATGCTATCCCAGTGAGGACCCTTCAGTGACATGAGCTAAAAGACCTGACCCCAAGGGACCCCATGACAACCTCGATTGTCGCCTCTGAGCCCAGCACAGCATCATAAACGCAGTATCTTCTCTCTGGCATCACACTTACCCCCCACAGCACCTTTCTTTCAAGAGTCAAGTTCATTAATTGAGAAAAATAATTGATGTGTGATACCTCAATCCCTGTTGATGAAGGGTTATTATCTAAACTCAAGGAGTTTATAATTAAAGAAATCAGTCTCACACACACATTACAAGATCATCCACAATCAGTGAGGCCAAAGTACCAAATGAGGCACCCAGCATTAGTGTCTTGGGAGCATGGAGTCTTTGGGGGCTGTTCTGGCTGGTAGATTCTAGGTTGGCTATGGGGGTGGGGGTGGGATCAAGATCAGAGGAAGAAAATAAGGAATCCCTAAGGAGAGAGGAGGAGGAAGGGTGGTCTCAGGCTCCTGGCATGGGAGAGTAGCCAGGACTGGGTCCAGGGCTGGCATAGGGGCAGGTGGGTGAGACTTCAGTGGTACACAGGAACAGAATAGGAGGCTTGGTGTCTATACCACAGCTGTGAGGAAGTCACTGGAGGTCTCTGAGCAGGGGTGACATTCACAAGACTTAGCATCCAGTGCTATGGCTATGGCCTATGCGTAGGCAGATGGGGTGGACTTGGAGTTGAGTTAGAAAGAGGAGGCCAGCACAGCCACCATGACCACGGAAGCTGGGGTCTCAGATGAGACCGCACCCAACCACTCTTAGCTTGTGGCCAAAGAAGCATAGCAAGCAGTTCCTGAAGGTAGGGTGGTAACCAGACCATGATGCCCACATCAAAAACAATGGCCTAGTTGGGCATGGTGGCACACACCTTTAATTCCAGCACTTGGGAGGCTGAGGCAGGAGGAGCGTTGTGAGTTCGAGGCCGGTTTGGGCTACAACACGAGTACAAGGCTGGCCTGAGCGTCATAGTGCAACCCTGCCTCAAAAAACTAGGGCTGAGAGTTTGGCTCAGTGGCTTAAGTGCCTGCCTGGTAGGTGTGAGGTTGTGAGTTCAATCCTTGATGCCAAAAAAAAAAATAAATAAATAAATAAATAAAAAAAAGCCTGAGAAGCAGCTGTGCTGCACTCATTGTCTTTTCCTTACAAATCAAGGGACCTTGGTAAGTAGCTGTTTGTGAACTTCAATGCTATTATCCACATTAATACTTTCTGATCAACCGCCATCATAGTTAGGACTAAAGAGCAAATGCTACGCCTGTGAAAGATGCCCGTGTAAATGTTAGGTTTTATGAGATGATCTACTGAAAACATTCAACCTGATGCCTGAACAGTTGATAATAGCTTAATATGTGGGTTCTCTGTGGCATATTTGCATTTTAAACTAGAGACAGAGAATGTCTTAACCTACTAAATAAATTTCTAGTAGCAGAAGTTTAGGTACCACTGGAGGTTTATGAAGGAAATAAAGTCTGGAGGGGCCAGGGCAACAGCAAAACGGCAACTCTGACACTGGCTGTGGTTCCTGGCCACCAAGATGAAGATAATAATGACAATGACACAACAACACTGATTCAGCACTTACCATACACTGAGCACTGTCCTAAGAACTTAGCAAGAAACCAAGTCACAATCTTGTGAAGGAAGAGGAACTGTTATCCCCACTTTAGAAGTGAAGAAACTGAGATACACACGAGCTGGGTAACTCATCCACGGTCATCCAGACACTAAGTAACACACAGGACTCAAGTCTAAAGAGCTGTCCACAGTGCACGCTCTTTGGCTGTGCCATCCCTCCTGGGCCCTCTGATGTCACATTTTGCTTTGGCCCCTATGGTTCACAGCAGAGAATGATTATCTGTGCCAGATGCACCATGAACTGGCATTAAGCTACAGAACCTAGGCTGTAGGTGACCAGCCAGATTCCTTGTTGTTCAACCACCTCCATGCTTTTCACTTCCAAAGGGCTCCAAGGGAGGTTTCCAAAATCCTTGCTCTGGCAGGCCCTGAGAGTCACCAGTGTCCACCCCAGAAGCTGACTTCCCTGAATGAGCCGCATTACAGAAACTATTTCTTCCCTCAGGATTATCATATCATCAAAATTTCATGGCCCCTCTGGGTCACTAATAGCTTCCTGGTGGCATCAAACTTTAATTGCCTTTCTTCACCCCTTCCTTCTACACCCCATGCCCCGTTCAGTTTAGAAGATTCTTGAGCAGCTTGGTCACTGGCAAGCCAGTCATAAATGTCCCAAGTGGCCGGAAGGAGACTCTTTAAATAGGTCTGGGACAACCCCACCCCAGGGAAAGGAGGGAAGGAAGGAGGAGAGAAGGTTGCTCACATTCTTCCAGGCTTGGGCCCTCTGAGAACACAACCAGGTTGGAAACCTGAGCTTAGGTCAGCAGGAGGAAGCAGAGACCCAGGACTTATTTCCAACCACTACTACCTTCCCTGAGCAAGCCTAGCCTTCAACCGGTGCAGTGATCTGGGATCTCACTGGAGAATGCTCACCGCTCGCTGAGAAGATATAACAGGAAGCCGGGGAGGAAGAGCAAAGCCTGGAGTGGTGGGAAGAGGACTGGCATTGGCATCATACAGCCCTACATTCATCCTGACACCTTGACTTCCCAGTTCAAGGGCCTGGGCTAGTTCATCTCTCTGAACCTCAGTTTACCCACATATTGGAGTCACGGTGTGGGGATGAGGCAGGTAACAGTTTTCATGCACACAGAAGTGTCTGACAAGCAGAACCGCACATCCAAGGTGAGTTCCAGGGTGGGAAGAAAAGATGGAAGCAAAAGAAAAAGGGGTACAAAGAAGATGTAGGTAAAATACAGAGTAAAGATACCAGGGGGAAAAACTATTTGTGTCCTGAGATCTTATCTTAAAACCACTGGGAGAGGCAGAGTGCAGTACTATGTCACACAACAACATTATGGTTAACAACAGATGATGTTTGCAACAGTGGCGGTCCCACACATAAGATGACAGACTTAGAGACATTGGAGCCATCTTAATCTGCGTAAGTAGATCTTACGATGTTCCTGCAACAATGAAATTGCCTAATGATGCAGTTCTCAAACTGCATCCCTGTCATTAAAGGATGTATGGTTGTCTAAATGTCATTTAATTAATTTATTAGGAATTTATTAGGTGCTTATGACATGCCAGCTCCATGCTACATGCTTGACTTGTACTATCTCACTTAAGCCTCATAAAGTTGTGATCCTGGTTTTATAGACAAGGAAGTGTGGGTCAAGAATATTAAGTGACTTGACTCTGAGTGGCCCAAGTGACATAGGTTACACCAACTCTGGCCCAAATCCAGGGTACTGATCACTATACATATACCACTTCTCGACAGCTTGGAGAGGGGTACAAAAAACCCAGGAAAGTGATCCCACGGGAGGCTGTGGGCCTGCCTTTGAGATGATCCCATTTCATGTAAAGAAATTCTCTAGGAAATGTAGAGACCACTGTGCTCCTCTGTGGCCATGTGGGAACAATGGCCATGGCCAGCGTCTGAGTTCCTGCTCTCCTTCCCAGAACCTTGCACCTTCCAGTCCCCTTGCTGCTGGGTGGGATCACTTCCGGCTAACAGGCAGCACAGGGAACAGAGGGGCTCAGGTAGTTCAGTGCTGATGCATGGCCTTCTCCTTCCTCTCGGCATCAGTCAAGGACCCTGTGTATCTCAAAAGCACAGGTAGACCTGACCTCCAAATCTTCCCCTCCTCTTTCAGCTTCTTCCACTTTCTAAAGGTGGAGAATAGTTGGCAGGGATTTAGTAAGGACTCCAGGGCCACTCAACCTGGGGGCCAGGATTGCTAGGGGCAGCCTCTCCTAAAGGGCTGGAGCCAGAAGTGGCTATGAAATGAGATCATGAAAATATGAGTAGACTGTGGCCTCGATGACTCCATTTTAGTAAGCCTGGGCTGCAAGTGGGGGGCAGCTCCCACTCTGGGAGTGCTCACCACAAAAGGGCTCCATGCAGGAGCCAGGTGGAAGGCTAGGATCTGTATAGACCACAGGTGCCTCAGGAGTCAAGTCAGTCTGGCCAGACAGGAAGCTGGAGAAGCCAGCAGAGGCCAGGTGACAAGGGGCTGTATGCATCAAGGAAATGTTCATTCATTCACCAGCTGCATTCACTTGTTCTAGACTGCTGACCTAGAGGCTAGGTGCACAGCAGTGAGGACAATAGGCCCTGCCATCTCAGGGAGGATGGACAGTAATTCTACAAACAAGTCAGCACAAAGTAGGGTGTCATGGAGGAGGCACAGCGGGGAAAAGGGCACATGCTCAGAGGGGGCTTAGGAACTGGTAAGGGATGAAGTCCTAAAGGAAGCAAGGGTGGGCTTTGGAGACATCTGGGAAGAGCAGATACTGCCACATGTGAAAAGGAACTCAAGACCAGAGTGTCTAGTGAGTTCCAGAAAGGATAAGGCAGTTAGCATGGGACAGACTAATCAAAAGGTCCTACATGGTAGGATGGAAGAGGCTTGTGTGTGGGGAAAGGAGGGCAGATCCTGACTTCCTCCTCACATTGTGTGACCAGCACACTGGAAACACTTGACAATAATTACGAGCAATTTTAAAGTTATTTGAATAATTGCACTTAATCACCCAAACAACTCTAGGAGGTAGATGTGGATATTTCAAATCCTATTGTCTTCATTTTACAGATGAGGAAACTGAGACTCAGCTCAGCATCATACAGTGGTAGAGGCAGGCTTAACAGGAGCTGAACCCAGGCTAGGAGCAACTGCCCTCCTGGGACCTCCTACCTCCAAAAGAGGAGGGCCTGGCCAGGGCTCTGGGCTCAGCTAGGTTTGTGCTGGCCCGCACTTCTGCCCAAGGAATATGATGGACAGGCTTAGCAACTTCTCTCTTTCCCCAGCCCCAGAGTCCCAAGCAGCCCAGGGTAGTCCCTTGCCCGGCAAGGCTCCCTGGCCCTGCCTTCTTCCAGACTGTGGACAGCAGGGGTTGGGACAGTAGGAAGGAACCCAGGGCACCTCGGCAAATGGCTTATTTTCCTTTCCATTACAGGCAGTGGTTGCTGCCGGCCGGCGACGGGGCCCATTTGTTGCTACTGGCATCCTGAGGCCCCAAATTATGATGATGACTAATTCCCACCACTGTAGGCAGCTCCAGGGCTGTCTGCAGCAACATGCTCCCTGGGGTGGAAATCCCACAGGCAGCACACCGACACCCAGCCTCCATTCCTACTCAGTCTCCTGATTCCCCAAGGACCCAGGATTTGGGAGGGATGGGGAAGGAGTTTTCAGTCAATCAAAGGACCCTTTCAACCAAATCCTAGGATAACCAGCCCTAAGGAGACCAAGACTTTCACCAACATAAAACATAACTATCTAACAATCACTTGCAAGAGGTAGTGATCCCTCTATCTCTAAGGGTATGCAAGCAGACCAGATGGCCTTTTGTCCAGGTTTGCGGGCAGAGGAAGCTCTGGATGACTTTGCATGTGTCTTTCAAGTCTAATACAATGATGCCACTAGTCCTGAAGACAGGACAAGCTCACTCTCCTTTACCTTCGCTTACAGCCCAACTGTGTCTGAGTGTCCAAGGTCAAATGCTCACCAATATGCAGCTTAACACATCATCCTATGGGCGGCCATTCAGGCACTGTTTAAACAGAGGTCTGCTGTAAAGGATCTGGCCTCCTTCCCAGCCTCCCTATCCTGATGGAACAAGGCTCCTGGCCCCTGCTCAGGCCTTGCAGCAAAGGACATAGCGGAGAGCCAGTCAATAAATATTTGCTGAACAAATGCACAAAAAGGAGGGTTTCTGAGGTAGGTCAGGCTGTCTGCAGGGTCCTGGGTGGGGTTCCAACTCTTCAGCCCAGACAGGGGGTGCTTCTGCAGCCAGTGGAACTTCTAAGTGCACATGAAGAGCATTTCAAATGCCCCAGCTGAGGCCCAGGGGTGCACAGGGTGAAGGAGACAGGGACATGGGAGGAGGGAATGGAGGAGCAGGGACACCTCCCATCCCACTCTCCTGTGGGGCTTTTGATAACTGAGCCCCAGGCAAGCGCGACATTCGGCCTCCTGGTAATTAGCAAGAGGCCCCGATCAATAAGTTATTTTTTGCTGTCAGTAATTAATAATTACAGCTTAGCCATACCATGTAATTAAACTTTCATCCCGCTCCCTCCCGTGCTGTCTGGCTTTTGTTGTGGTTGGCTCCCTGAACTGCACTTTCTCCCTTCGGAGCCCTCCAGGAGTCTCCAGCTGAAGCCTTCAGGCTTTTGTCAGGGTTTCCCCACTGCCTGGTTCACTTAGCCCCACACCGCCTGGTTCACACTGCCTCATGCGTGGTTCTCTTGAGAGAACCTCTTAGACCAGCTGGCCACTGTCCTCCCGGCCTCTCAGGCATGCCAGAATGACCTCCTGCGGCAATCAAGCTTATAAGCATGGTGTACTTGGTGAAATTCAGAGGGCAAGGCACAGAAGACCTTTCCAGTCCTAGTGCCCTGAGGGAGCTAGTGAATCTGTAACTTTATCGGCTTCCTGGGAGCTCAGAGGTCAAGGGCCATTCTGCAACACACTGAGGTCCTCATGGAATGAAGTTAAGAAAGCTCCAGGAATTCAAGTTCTTATTGGTGGCTGTCAAGGCCCCCTTCTTGGCCCCTGGCCGATTGTCAGACCAATTACAATAGCAATGCTAAGCCTCTGTAGGAAGCACCTTCTATGGGGGGACCATTTGCTGGCACCTCCCCTTGGAATGTCTCCATCCTCCTGTGAGCTCTGTAACAGGGTCACTACTGTACCCAATATACGGATGAGGATGAAGGATGCATGGATGAGGAAGCCAAGGTTCTGAGCAGCTGAGAGCCCTGCAAAAACCTCTCTGCAGTTAGGCCACAAAGGCAGATCACAACAGCCTGTTCATTCTGCTGCCAAAGCCAAAGCTCTTTCTACAATGTCACCGAACTTCCTTGGGAAATGAGTTTGAACCATGTGACATCAGATTGTGGGGAATTTAAACGGCTCAATTGTGTTTCAGTATAACCAGGTGATGATGGCCTCAGACTGAAAGAAACTCACTCTCTAAACCCAAAGCAGATAACCCGTGCCCAAAGCCCAGCCCTCTACATAAACCCAGTCTTGCCCCCAAGCCTGGGCAGAGAGACTGCATTCCCACAATGCTGCGCAGGGTTTGCCGCCTGGAAGACAAATGGAAGGAGGCGGCCGATGCTGGCAGACAAACATTCTCAGAGCCAGAGAGCACAAACAGAGCAGCAGGGGCCCTGGGCAGCCTGACACTCAAAAAGGCAGCAAACAGGAGAAGCCAGAGAGAGTGAATCAATCAGCAACCTTCTCTGCGCCTGACAGGTGCAGCCCCTCCCGAGCAAGAAGGGCAAAGACAGTAGGCAGCCTGGCCTTAACTTCAGTGAAACACGTGGGATCTGGGCGTCCCGAGGAAGGGGAAGGTGTGGAGGAAGGGAAGACAGGAAAGGACATTGAGACTCTGAAAGAAGGACCACCAGTTGCCCTGGGGATTCCTTAAGGACCCAGTCCTGGATGTAACAAGAATTGGTGAGCCACTTGTCCAGGGAAGCTAGGCCTTTGGTGGAGTTTGTATAGTCACGAAGCTAGAAGGGCCCAGTCTCAGTGCCCTGCTTTGTCTCCTGGTTTTTGGGTAGTAAAGTCATGGGAATCTCAGAATAAACCCATGAAGTGCCCCAGAAAGAACTCATTCCTGTTCTTCCAGCACCATGTTTCCCTGGAACTCCCCCTAAAGAAGAGCCCCAGTGGAAGAGACCCCAGCTGGCCCTGGTGCCTAGGAGAGTGGCTCAGAACTCATCTGGCCCCCCTCCTGACTCTGACCCCAGATCACTCAGTGGTCTTGGGTAACTCAATGCCATAGGGCCTCAGTTTCCCTATCTGTTAAATGGCTATTAGAAAAAGATGACCTCTGAGGTCCCCACCTGCTGGAAGATTTTATGACGATCATAAAAATAATAACTTTTATTACCCTACATTTATGGAGCTCGTTACAAAATTTCGAAGTGCTTTTACCTAAATTATCTCGTAAAATCATTCCCTCAACTCTTTCGAGCAAGAGATGGTCATTTTAATCTCTGATCTTGGCTCTTGGTGCACTGGTGTCCCTTTTCTCCCGCAGGCTTTGAGACCCCAGAGATGCAGTGGGACCCCATCGGGGTTGTAGCCTCAGCAGTCCGGAGCCCCCAGATAAAGCTTAGCTCCAAAATGTGGAGCTTCAACCCAGACTTCGCTTTCCTCGCCCCCAGCAGGCGCCGCTCAGACACCACGGGCACCACCAAGTGGATCGGAGAACCCCAAAGACAAGGAAGTACGGGTACAGCCGCCCTGCCCCTCCAGGACCCTCCAGAGGTGTGGGCAGACGTTTGGACACCTACCCTCTGGAGGGAGACGGTGCGATGACCGCTCCTCTTCCTTTCCAACACTCCCACCCCAAGCCCAGCTCTGCACTGCCAGGTTGCTTCAGGCAGCCACAGGTCACAGGAAGCAGGAAGGACAGCCCAAGACCCGCGAAGGCTGGAGGCAGGGGCGGGATGCGGGGTGTGTCTGGGGTGATTTGAGGGATGCCTTAGACCCTCCCTGTGCACCACTCCCCTCCCACCAGGGTCTGAGGCTGCACCCGCGTCTGGCTCCAGGCCCACGCAGCAAAGCACTCCCGGCCATGAAGCCGGGCACGGACTCCGGTACGTGGCAAAGCAGGGTGACTGCCCTCCCGGGGCGACACAGCCAGCACCTTCGTCGCGCCGGCGCGCTCTCCATCCCTCGCCCTGAGCCTTTCCGACAAGGCCTTGCCCAACAGTAACTAGGAGCCGGGCCTGGGGAACCCAGGGGAGCCCACGCGGAGCTGGGCACTGAACGCCCCCGACCCACCCCGCGCGCCTGAAGGCATCCTCAGCGGCCAGGGGGCGGCGGCGCGCCCTTCCCACCTTTACCTCCAGCTCTTCCTAGCCTCCCAGGGGGACCCACTTTTCTCCAGTCAGGAGCCACAAGTCTCAGACAGGCTTCCCCGCCCGAAAGAGAGTCCCCAAAACTCGGTGGCGGGGGGGGGGATTATTGAAACTCCCAGGAGAGGACTCTGCCAAGGCTGCGCCCGGCGTCCCGGCACCGCCTCGCCTCCTGCTGCTCCCCAGCCCCTCGCGGGGATCGCCCCCGTACCCTACCTTGGGGTCTGACCATGTGAATCTGATGTAGAGCCAGCAGAGTCCAGACCGGCAGACTCCACATGGTGTCCAGTCGGGGGGGGGTGTCCTCCGGGGTCCTCTCCTCCGCGATGCTTTATAATCCTACTGGGGTCCGGTACCCCGCCCGCTGCTTCGTCCCGAGAGACAGTCTACGCAGCTCCGAGTCCCGGACTTGGGTCTGCTATGCTCGGAGAAGTGGCGCCGACGACCCCAATTCCTCCTCCTCCTTTGCTATCCGAGTCCGAACCCGGCGGCGCGCCCGGAAGGCGAGGGGAGAGCAAAGAAAAAGCGGCAAAGTCTGCCTCTCGGGCTCGGGAAGCCTCCTCCCCTAGCACCCCAACTTCTACTTCTTCTAGCAGGCAGGGCGGCCTCTGTGATCCCGCCAGGTCGCTCGCGGAGCTCCGGAATAAGCGGACAACTTCAGGAAACTTCCTCTCGTGGCCACGTTGCCCGCCCCCTGCCCCTCCCCGCCCCCTGGTTGGGTTCTCCCGGCCGACGAAGTCACCACGGTTCCCCGCGCCCGGCCCCGGGGACCTGTTCCGAGTCGAGCACGGAGGTAGGCGAGGGTGCAGGGCTTCTTTCAGGGTCGCGGGGCTTGGGGGGCGCGGTTAGCATTAGGTCCGAATCTCCCTGGAGCCGAAGTTTTCTTCTCTTCAACTTTGAGGGCGGCATCTGGCGGGGCCGAGCCTCCCCTCCGGCTCCACCGCCCTCACGCCGAATCCGCAGGCTCCCGGTCCCCACCCCGCTTCCTGGTTGCGCCGGGGTCGGGGGCGCCCTCGGCTGCGCGCTCAGCCTGCTAGCAAACTTTGCGGATCCCGCGGCCCGGCGCGCAGCCCTGCGCGCCCATGCCTGCGCCTGCTGCCGGCTGGCGGGGGCGGATTCCGGGCTCGGAGACCCGGGCTGAAGCCGGCGTTCGGGCGCAGAGCCTCCTGCCGGCGAGAGGATGGAGACTCGCGGCTCTGCCCTCCGTCGCGCCCTGGTCGGAGCTCTCGGCGAGACGCACGGAGAGCCCGACGAGCAGCCCCGGCTCGGAGGACTCGGGGCCCCCTCGGACGCTCGGCGCTTGCCCACTGCGCGGGCCGGAGCAACGGCGGCCGCCCCCCAGCGCCTCGGCCACGCTGCCTCCGCCCACCTCGGTCGCTGCCGCCGCCGCTCGCGAGCCCGCTGCCCTCCGCTGGCTGTCGCGGCTCGGCGTCCAGAGAGCCACTCCTGCCTGCGCCGAGCCGGAGCTGCGGGGGCAGCGTGAGCCGGGGACGAGCGCGGCAGAGGCGGAGGCGGAGACGCGGAGAGGGGGGCTGAGCGCTACCCGGCGGCCGCGACTGGAGAGCAGCTTGCGCGCCGCGAGGGGGCGGCGGCGGCGGCCCGGAGCCAGGCCCGGGAACGAGCCCCGCAGACCGAGTATCCGTGTGCGCGGCCACGGGCGCCCAGAGTCGCCGAGCCCCGCCGGAGGGCAGCAGAGCCAGCCGCGTGGCTCGTGTGTGTGTGTGTGTGTGTGTGTGTGTGTGTGTGTGTGTGCTGGGGTAGGTGTGGAGATGGGGGGGTGGGGGAGCGCCTCGGCTTTCTCGCAGCCCTTGCCTCTCCCCCCCACCAGACACCCCTCACACAAAGGCCTCAGGGAGGCTGGGAGCCCCCAACACGCTCCTGGACTTGAGTGACTGGTGGAGGAGGCCGAGAGAGGAGGGTTCCGAAAGCGGGATTGGTTCCAGGTTCCCCTTCTCAGGTCAGACTCTCCAAAGTTCGGAGTTGCTCAGGGCACAGAGCAAGACCAAAGGAAGGCTTGAGACTTGGGGAGGGCTGCCACACTGAAGTCGGTGTCATGGCCCACGCAGCCCTTGCTTTTTCTTTCTTCTTCTGAGGGAGACATGAGCGAGGGAGACAATAAAGGAATAAATAAATAAGGCCAGAGCTTGGAGGTGTCCTCCCGGGAGCCCAGGGGAGTGAGCAGAGGTCAGGAACTGAGCACCCTTAGGCTGAACCCAGTTCAACTTTCCCAGGCTGGACCAGGCGCCTTTGACTTTCTGTACCCCCACCCTCCACTGAAGGTATTAAAAATTACATTTCGTGACAGTGTCGGCATAAAGACATATGGTATTTACATATTAAAACGTTTTCTTCCATTCAGAAGTTCATTTCCTCCCTGATTTCTCTCTTCTCAGCTCCTAGAAGTCCTGTACAGTCTACCTCTGACCCCTGCTGCCTCCTTTTGCTGATCCTTGAAGTTTGAGGCCCTCCCTGACTGACTTTCAGAGCTCTGTTGGTCCCCCACTCTCCACCATCCCCACCCCCACCCCCGACACCCTTTCCGATTGCTGCTGAAGGAACACAGCCACTGCAAATATTCCAGAAGAAAGAGCTGCGGGCATTTTCTGACAATGGATGAAAAGCTAGCCTTCCTTCCCTCAGCCCATTTAGCGACCTAATTCAAACAATATTTTGCGACTTTTCTGCTGGCAGCCTGAGCTTTGTGGCAGGCTGAAGCCCCTCTGGCTGGCTGATATGTCACTGGAAGGGCATTGGGGGCCAGCAGCACAGACGTAAGCAGCTCTCCTCCCCTAGGTGGCCGTACCACTCCCAAGTGCTTAGAGATGGCCAGATGTGACCTCTTCCACCTCCACATCCTCGGAAGGCCCAGCCCGGAGTGCAGGCCCTTCCCAGCCTGGCAGGCACAGTTGGTCTTCAGGGTGCTGTTGCACAGCTCGCTCACAGAGGGGGCCTGAGAGCCAGATTCTCCCGGATTAGCTCCTCAGCCAGCAAAGGCTGAATCTCTGCTCAGAGGCTGGGAGTTTGTGTGGCTACGGATGTCTGAAACCACAGTGGATTCCTCCCTGCTCATGTCCAATTCCCTGGCTGAGCTGGATGCTCCTGGGACTTAAACAGCATTTGTTCCTTTCCTAAGAGCAAGCCCTTTCAACACCCATGTGCAGCCCTACAAATCTTCTGAGAGCTTTATTCCTAGACGTCAGGCTAGGGAACCGAACAGGGAATGGAGAAAGGGAGGAGTTGTGGACTCTCCCCTCACATGCCAAGGTGTTAGAGAGGAGAGAGGAGGGGACCCTCCAGCAGCTCTTACAGCAAATCTATGTCCAGCCATCTGGGATGGAGAGGAGGTGTCAGGCTCTCTGGGCCTCAGTGTTCGCATTCAGGAGGGCATTTGGCTTCTTAGAATTTTGCTGGCCCAGGAGGAGCCTGCACAGGGAGCCTGCCACTTCAAAAGGGACTTGTTCCTGGCAGATCACTTGCAGGCACTCATGACCTCATTTCTGCCACCAGCAGCATCATTGGAAGGTAGCAAACGGTGCATTTATAGTGGGAGCCCCATCAGGAGGAGCTGCCCAGCTTTTCTGGTCTCTGTGCTGCTTTCCCTGTTGCAGTCCTGTCCCTTCCTGTGTGAATCATGCATTCAGCTCTCCTGGAATGCTCTGAGGATAGGATTGGGATCCTCTCACTCATTGAGATCCCATTCCTCTCAATGAGTGACTGGACTGACCCATGTCCGGGGTCAGTACCTCCTGGAAGACTCGTCTTCCTATTTGACCCTGTAAGGTCAGGAGCAGGAAACAGAGGCATTTCACAAGAGAAGGCGGACCAAACTGGTCTGCTGTCTCCCTCTCCCTTTCCAAGTGAATGTGAGTATAAAACATGCTTCCGCTAGGAAAACATCCACACAAGCCCAAATAGGATTATACAAAGTCAGTGAAAAGGTGTCACTGCAGACTTTGTCTTTCGAGTGGGGGGGATGTCCCCCCACATCTGAGTCAAGGAATGAGAAGGCACAGCTCAGGGCAGAGAGTGGGGACTGCTCACTAACACGGAAGGCCGTGGTCTCCTTACCCCTCCATCCTCTGGCATCAAACCGGCCTCTGCCCCAGTTCTGCACACAGTAAGCAAAGGGTAGGTGGGGCAGAGCCGACTTGTCAATGTGGTTACTGTGTATTTTTTCTGTTTTCAATCTGGGATGTAACTGTAGCTAGGACAGAGTATTCAATTACAGGATCAGGCTGCATCCTCTACCAGCATGGGGCTGGCATTAGGGACCAGCGGGGACCTGCTAGGCAGCAGTGACACTGCAGGCAGAAGTATGTGCTTCTACTTTTTGCTCCCTCTCCCTTAACCCCTGTGTCCTGTTGTCCACACTGGTCAGTGCCACCCGCAGCCAAGAAGCCCATTCCAGTGTTGCTTACCAGAGATGAGAAGGTGAAAGGATTGGACACAATTCCATCTAGAAGGAAAATGAGAGGCCAGGAGAGTGTCAGGCTGGCCTGGCCTTTAAACTATGGGATTTTAGAGCCAATACCCAACGCACTTGTGGCTTCCTCTCACTGCCACCATCCTGGCAACTCTTTCCTGGTACTAGGCTGCTCTTTCTAGGTTGTGTTCAGGCCGCCGTGAGTGGCACTGGGCAGGGGTCCCACAGAGGAGGACTTCAGCAGAGCCGTCTCCTAGGAGAAATTCACCTCGGGGAAATTCAGGAGACAAGTTGTCCTGAGTAATAGCTTTCCTCATTGCTGAGACACAGCACCCAGTGCTCACAATTTAAAGCAAGCACAGTTTTGTTTGCTTGCGGTTTTGGTCCATAGTCAGCTAACTCCAAGGCAGGAACATCATGGCAGAAAGGTGTGGGGGGTAGAGGTGCTTAGTTCATGATAGCCGGGAGACACTGCATGGGAACAGTGTCAGAAGCCGCTGAAGGACGGTGTCCGGCACCCAAGATCACTCCTCCATGACCCACCCATGCGTCACTAATCTGCTAGGCGTTTTTGTTTTTTGTTTTCTGAACCTAGTGGAGTTGACTTATCAGGACTTACCAGAAACCCAGACTTCTGGTAAATCATTAATAATGTTTTTACTCATTTGTTCTCATCTGAAGATGGAGAAAGGAAAGGAGTAGAATAGATAAAAAAAAATAAAAAATAAAAAATAAATAAAAAAAGACATCGTTTTTCTCCATTGGAGAGAGAGAGGCCCTGGATCCCTGTCTTAACTCTGGCTGCCATAATGAAACACCACGGGCAGGTGGCTTTGGCCACACACACTTACTTCTCACAGTGTTGCAGACTGGAAAGTCCAAGGAGGTAACCACTGTACTTTTGTTGCTAAGGGCTCTTTGCTTGGTTTGAAGAGGTAGGGGCAGAATGAGCTCTAGTCTCTTCCTCTTTCATCATGTTGGCTCCTTCATGACCTCATCTGAATCTAATCGCTTCCCAAAGGTCAAGAACTTCAATATATGGATTTCGTGCAATTCTCATCTGCCCCTACAATCACCATTAGAACTAACTTTCATTCCCTTGTGAGAATGGGCCTAGGACTGTGGTGCATGTCTGTGGCTGGACTGCAAGCCTGCACTACCTACAGTCTGCACCTGTAGCTTCTCTTGCACAGTGCAAAGCACCGTGGCTTTGGTTTGTGGCTTCGAAGCCCTGGGATCTGATTGGACACATACCCAAAAGAACTGGGGTTCTGACTCCGTGCTTCCTCTTGCTTGTACCCTCCCATTCTCTTAGGAAGGAGGAAAAGAGACACAGAGAGACAGAGGAGAATACCCTCATACCACCAGTACCAGTGCAGAAATACTCACTGGGGTTCTATTAGGGAGCTAAGTGCGAGTTGGAGAGAACAGAGGTTAAGAGGCCATAGGAGACAGCATTTTTAAACAATAAAACTGCTAAATGTAGGCTAGACTGGGACAGGAAGGGAGTGATCTAGGAAAGATGGGAATGTTCTATTGGTGGGTTTATTTCAGCCATTCTGAGCCACAGACACAGACCATGGGGGACAAGTGCCCAGCAGTCCGGGGGAATACACAGTGCTATTGCCAGACAGGGGAGGATGCTCGAAACATCTCACAGAAAGGGCGAGGAGGGAGGAAGTTGGTCGGGAGAGATTGTGTACCTCATGGTGGTATCAGAAACAAAAATAGGAGTCATTTTATTCACAAGTGTCTTTCGTGTGTCTACTATAAAGCACATAAGCACCACAGAAAAACCTGCCTCTGGGCAGATGGGACACTGATCTTTGAATTGGGCAAGGATTTAGAATCATCTAGGGCCATTCAAAATCACAGAGTGATGAACTCGATGAACTTAAACTTGAACAAGGCTTATTTAATCTGCTTAGTACAAGAGGAAACTTGTGAATCTGCCCTTCAGGGTCATCAGAGCCAAGTTCTTCCACCTCAGAGGGTAAGTGCCTTTGATCAGGCACTTTCCGGGCCAGCTGAGCTGACCTCTTTGCTCTTTTGTAGCCACACCACACACAGGCCTGCCCATGGGTTTGCTGTTTCGAATTTCTGTGCATGAAATGCCCTCCCTCCAAATGTCCACATGGCTCACTCTCTCACCTCTGCTGCAACTCTGTTTAAATGGTACCTGACCAGTGAGGCCTCCCTGCCAATCACTTTAAAAGTGAAGTCCGCCAGTGGGGAGAGGTTCACAGTAGTCAGTGCTTGTACAGCAGAGGTGCTGAGCTGTCTTACCTGCTGTCTGGGCCCTCTACCAGCACGGACTTTTGTGTGTCCCCTATGACTTCCCAGCATGTGTACATGCAAGTGTACATGCACACCCCACCACACACAGACACGCATGCGTGTGCTCACATTCCCGTATCCCCCTTTCCTACCCTTTTGGCACTTTCACTACTATGTGGTACACTGCACTATTGATTTTACTCTTTTTTTGTATGGTATTTTGGATTGAACCCAAGGAGCTACCTCCTCAGCTCTTTTTATTTTTTATTTTGAGATAGGGTCTTGCGAGGTTGCCCAGGCTGACCTTGAATTTGTAGTCTTCCTGCTTTGGTCTCCCATGAGGTATGTGCTGCCACACCTGACTACATTTTAGTCTTAGTTTACTGATTGCTTGCCTCTTTTCACTGGACTGCAAACACCTTGAAGGCAGGGACATTTTGCCTGTTCTCTTGTGTCCTGGACACTTGTCCAATACCATAAATACAATGCATGAATACATACGTCAAGTGTGAACAGCTTTTTTATTTCATCACTGTATCTTTGCCTATACTGACCTTGCAAATTAAGCTGTTTACACTTCAGACGTGTGTTTTCCAATACTTGGATTTACAGCAAACACTCACTAATCCCTAAAAGTTAACCCAATGTTTGACTAATGTCTGTAATATAAACAACCAAATGCATCAATTTAATTTCGAAGAACCGGGTTTTGTGAGCTGGAAGCATGAGCTTTAGACACAAGGCTACTTCTTATCAGGTGGACACCATATACACATTCTGTGTGATGCTCTGAAGGTCCATGCACTGGGTTCTGAAAAGGACACTTTATAAAACTTTACAGAGTTCATAAAAGTCAGGGCATATAAAATACAATCCTCTTTGCAGTCTAGGATCCATATCCACATTGTTTGAGACAGGATATTTTTATAAAGTTTTATTGAAATGCAACCAAGCCTATTCATTAGTAATTGACTGTGGTCACTTTTGTGGTAATTCCACAGTGTGATAGAGTTGGGTAGTTATTACATCTTATGACCTGCAAATATTAAAGATTAACTATATAGCTCTTTACCAAAAATGCTAATTTGTGTTTAGGTGGAAATTTAGGCCAGTGATCCACTTATTCTGTAGACCTCTGGTAGAAGCGTCAGCCAGTCCTTCCATACTTGCCTGAAGCTTTTGGAGGATGTTGATTTCCCTTCACCCAACTGTTACTTGGTTAATAACCATACCTAACAAGAGTCTATATAATTTAAAAAGTGGCACAGAGACCAAATCTCGCTTGGGCACAGAAATACCACCGTGGTATGCTTGTGCAACCTTCCCCAGACCCTGTAGACTCCAGGTTGACTCTGTGACCCTACACAGACCTCTCTGAACTTGGTCCTTCCTTTGCTTGAACTCATACCACCTCTCCCCTCTTTTTTGTCTTGGTCACTCTACACCAGTGGTGGTGAACCTGTGGCACACATGTTATTTGTTTTTCTTTTAAGACAAAATATGTTAATGTATGAGTTGTTTTTTTCTAATCTAAAACATCAATATTCAGGTTTAATTGCATGTTGGGACTCTATGATAAATAAGTGGGTTTTGGGTTGCAATTTGGGCCCTCGTCTCTAAAAGGTTTGCCATCCAAGCTCAATATCTCTTCAAATTTTTCTCTCTCCTCTAGCCTTTGACCCCTATATAAATGAGTCTCTGGCTTAGATGTGCCTTCCTTGGGTCTTCCCATGGCCAAGTCAGCCCTGCCAGCTAGAGTTCTGCTAAACACAACAAGTACACTTACTGGAGAGCACTGAGGGTGGGTTTCTTCTTTTCCCTTTTATTTCTACCATCTATCTTAAGTAGGACAAAAATCTCCATCTTTCCTATAAACTCAGCAAGTTGCAGGTTTCCTAGAAAACCTTGTTTCCCACACTAATTGTCCTTATCCATGTCCTCTAAGGCTGCTCTGTCCTTACTATCTTACTCCAAATTCTTATAACAACTCACCCACACTCGTACCAGTCAATCTCTCTCTAGCCTGTTTTTCTCTACTTTCCTTGCCTTTCCTTTCACCTCCCTGACAACCAAACTGAGTATTCCTAAAGATTCTACCAAAGAACAGAATGACTCATACTTTCCCTGCTCAGTGCAGGAGGGGCAGGCTCTTCAATACTGAGGATCCTGTCTCTCCTTCTGTTGGTTCCAAGTCTGTGCCATTGGCCTTTCCTCTTGTGATGGCATACCCTATTCTTCAAGTACCTCATTTTTTCTATGTATCATTCAAATCCTGACTTCTAGATAATGTCAGAAAACTAGATATATATACACATGCTACATTTATTGCCTTGCTTCTGTCAAATTTTAGATTGCCATTATGTAAGGACACTCATTCAAAGTTGATCTGAGAAACAGAATTCATAAGACTGTCATCTAAAAAGTCTTGCTTCACATTACAGTAGTGCCCATTGGTATGACAGTTTGGCAGGGTATAGAAAACCTAGGTTTTTTTGAATGTATTATTTGCACAGAGGGTCACACGAAGTCTCTGTGTTGTCTAGGCTAACCTTGAACTTGCCATCCTTCTGCCTCACCTCTCACAGGGCTAGGATTATATGTATGTGTCACTGTATCTGTCTCAGTTTTACTCTTATAGCTCTGCAGACAATCTGCTTGTTAGCTCTGAAGAGAATGTCTCATCTTCTTGTTCTGAAATTTTACCAGGTGTGCCTCTGCGTTGGCCGTTTGCCTCCTTATCCTGCTTAGTGAGTTCTTTTACTTTGGGATGTGAACCTTCATTCTCCTAGGGATGCTTCCTTCTGTCAGGTTTTTGATCATTTCCTCTCTTTCTTGTTCTCCGTTCCCACTGCTTTGGGCTCTCGGTAGCTGGATGCCACACTCAGGATGTTAGAAATACAGCTCTCGGGTCTTACCCCAAATCCACTGAATCAAGATTTATATTTTAACAAGAGCCCTGGGTGATGTATATGTGCATTCTATTTTGTGAAAGGCAGCTTAATCTAGTCTCACCTTGTCTGTGCTTGAAACCTTTAAGGCTAGCCATTGGAAGGTCCATTCCTTGCCAGTCACATCCCTGCAGCCTTTCTTACACTTTTCCAAGCTTAGAAATCAGGTGTTGCTCTTCTCTCAGGTAAGACAATTTCTCATTCCCAAGGGATCTGTCCCTGCGCTCTGCTTGATCCTCTTTGGCCCATTCAGCCTTTTTCTTTTCACTAACTCTTTTCATAACACCTTTAAATAGAAGCAGGTACTTCCCAACTTGAAAAAGCTTTCCCTGACCTTTTTGGCTCTTCAGCTCTCATCTCGCTTCTCAACTGGCTTTTCCTGCCAAATTTCTTGAGTTCATGCAAAACAGACTGTTCTTCTATTTCTTTACATAGCCTTCTTTCTGGACCCCTGGAACTCTGACTTGTGATTCATGGCTCTGAAAACTCCTAGAAAGGTCTTCTCTCATCCTTCATGCTCGGGTCTTCTCAGAAGCATTGGCTATGGCTGGTCACTGTGACCTTCTAAGACATCCTCTTCCTTTGACTTTCAGGCTGCTTTGTTGTGGCTTTATCCTCCTGGAGAAGAAGTGGCCTCATTTGGGCCCTGCCCTAGAGGCTCTGCTCAAATGTGCATCTAAGAAATTTTCCCTGACTATTGCTTTCCTCCTTGGTCACCATATCCATTCAGTTCCTACCACAGTCTCTCCTCCTGGAGCACACACACACAAGGACAAGCCCAGGTGTATAATCATCCAATTGTTGCACTGTGCTTCTCATCTCACTAGCCAGATTAAAAGCTACCAGAGTCAGGGACGAAGACTTGGGCTTCTTCAAATGATTTCTTTGGTCATTTCTGATGCCCAAGGACATCAGGACAAGGGGCTGAAGGACTCTAGAAAATAATACCTTTTTTTCATTTGTGCAAAGATTCTGGCCACTGTCCCAGCTGTGTTCCTGGGGGCTGCATGTGCTCAGAGTGGACATTCTGACTATTACCCAAAGGCTCTGTGAGGGTTTGCAGTGCCTTGGGTATAGTTATTACCTCTTGTATGTTCTCTGTAGTATTGACCCCAGATTGGTGGTATTGCATCACTGCGGTTGCCTTCGTACCTGGAAAGATGAGCACGTTTCCTTCCTTTCTCATCATGTGAAAACATTTCCAAGATAACGAGAGAGTCTTGTGGGCATGAGAGGGAAAAACTCACTCCTCAAACGAGACTGACTCCCTAGCTGCCTGCAGATTGTTGCAGACTTTCTGGAAAGCTGAGTAGCTGCTTTGTTCCCCAGACCTGTAACTTGGGCCTCCTGCTCCCAGGTCATGCAGCAAACATGCAGTCATAGCCAGGAGGGAGAAGAGAGGGAGTGGAGGCCAGAGAAGAGGCAGGAAGCTTCTCATGACCCTTCTAAGAAGCTTGTAGGAGCTGAGGGAGATACAGAAAGCTAAACTCTTTCTGTGCCTTTTTCTATCTTGCACCCAATCCTGCCTACCCAGTGTTCCCTTTCTTAGGAGATAGCACTTTCACTCCCCATAAAGCTCTGGGCCGGAGCCCCAGGACCATCCTCAGTGTCGCCTCTGTTTCATCCTCCTTTCACTCATCACCAGGTCTTGTTTCTACCTCCAAAATAGATCCAGCACCTGTACTTGCCTCTTCTCCTCTGCCATGGCCTGGCCCAGCCTCTAAATCCTGCTTGGGTCTCTTTCCTGGCCCCCATACTCTGCTTCTGTTTCTCCAGTCCATTTTACACAGAACAGCCAGGATCATATTTTAAAAGTAAATTGTGTTATGGGATTCCCCTGCTTAAAACTCTTCAACATTTGATGCAATTCTGAAATAATTATTCTGTAGGTATAATGTTATATTTCAGTTATTTTTTTCTCCTGCTAGAGAGTCCTTGTAGGGGTATGTACAGTAATACTGATATATGGAATGATGTGGTATATTGGATTTTCTTCAAAATAATAACAGATGGTCAGGGAAAGGAGAGCCTGACCGCGTTGAAGCAAGGCATATAGGATTTCATTGTATTATTCTGATTTTGGATATGCTTAAAAATGCCTATAGTGGAAAGTTAAAGCACAAATTATGAGAATTTTTCATCACTCACAGATTAGGAAAAAAAACTTGTAAAGATACCCTATTACTCATAAATTTTAAGAAACCACACAAACATCCTTACAGGGCTTGCCAGTCCCTGCTTGACCCTGCCCTGCCCCAGCATTTCTAGTCCCACCTCTTGCTATTCACATCCTGCTTCCTGATGCACCCCCCCGCCGTGCAGCCATCCCTTAGGCTCCTTGCAGTTCCCTGAGGACATATCCTCCTGCCTGGGAGCTTCTTTCGCATCATTTCCAATTCAGGAATCCTGTTCATTTTTCTTAAGCCCCATTGGTCTCTCCACTGAAATTCCATCTCCCAATGTCCAGATTGAAACGTCCCCTCCATAATTTGCTTTATCACTGCACTCTGGCATTTTCTATCTTAGTGCTTCCACAATCCTGACATGTGTCCCTTTTGAGGCTGTTCATTCCATGAGGGTGAAGTTCCTGGCTATTTTTTTCACTGGTGTGTACAGCAACGCCCAACACGGTGTTGCAAAATGATAGGAAGTAGCCACCATACCCTCAGTCCTCGGTTAAAGAAATTTGCCCTGAGCAATTAGAACAATAATTGTCTCAAAAATAAAGCACCAGGAACATGAGAAGATGTGCGTCTGCTCTGCCAGATGGGCAAATGTTAAGCATTTTTTGTATACTTTAAGTGATTGCTCTCTCTTTTATTAAATAATAAAATTTAGAGAAAAGATTAAAGTCTTGCGTTTCCCTTTCCAAGGTTACCCCCTTTCTTCCCCGTAACTAGCTACTATCCTGAGTTTGTTGCGTATCTTTCATATTTTTATTATGAATATGTGTATCTATAAACAATGGTCTGTTTTATGTGTTTGTAAAAATAAAGGCATAATACGCTACCCAGGGTTGTAGAGCTTATATTTTCCACTCAGTGCTGTCATATGTATGTATGCGTAGGTATTATAAATGAGCTCATCCCTCGTCACTGTTACATAGCAATGCACTGTTTGAATATACTGCATTTTGTTCATTCATTCCCTTAATGAGGTACATCTGACTTATCTTCAATTTTATCTCTGGCCAAAAAAGACTGGAAAGAATGTACTGGAGTATGTGTCTCCTCACACACAGCTCCTTCACATCCATTAGACTGGCCAGAATAAACAAGAGAGAAATGGCCAGGTCATAAGGCAATGGAGCCCTCATATGCCATTGCTGGTGGGAATGCACATTGATATAATCATTTTAGGGAGAAATTTGGCAATATCTAGTTAAGATAAAGACGCTCAGCCCTATGCCCCAGCAATTCTATCTCTAGAATAAATCCTGTCACCAAAGTTAAATTATGCATTCCTTTTGTATTATACATTCTCAACAGAAAACATAAACTATGTAATATTCCTTTATGACTTAAGGTTTACAATGCATTTTTATATATATTATCTAATTTGACATTCATGACTGCAGGAGAGCCGTATTAGCCCCATATCATAAATGAGGGAAGCAAAGCCAAATACAGGGCCACATACCTGTCATTTGCTGCTGGGGCTCAAGTGCTAGTTCTCTGCCAGTGCATTTTCTATTCCACGCCCCCGCCATGCTACCTGCCTGTGTTTTGATGCTATGAAGAAAGATCATAGGCTCCTGGCTCTTCGTGGTAAGTGCTTCTGGTGCCCCATTTAGATCCTCTTTTCCAGGCCTTGACCCCTCAGCAAGTGCTGACTTCTGACAGGTCTCAGCTCCCCTTCCTTAGAGAATTGCCCAGAAACCTCACTGGAAATGCTTAGAGACTTTTTTCCACCCTCCTTAGCAGGGCGTGCCTTAGCCAGTGGCTGATGGAAACAGTTGCTCCAAGCTGGCCTTATGACCTCCAGTGAAGACAACTCCCTGGTACCATTTCTGTTCCAGAACTCCCTGGGGCTGAGGCAGAACTTCAGCAGCATCCACATCTTTGCCTACCTTCTTTCCCTGCCTTATTCTGCTTACCTTCCTCCTGAGAATATCTTCAAGAAATCACTTGCATGGGCTGGGAACGTAGCTTAGTGGTAGAGGACTTGACTAGTTTGTGCGAGGCCCTAGGTTCAGTCCCCAGAATACCATACAATACATAGATACATACATACATACATTGCATAAGAACTCCTATCCCTAGGCTCCACTTCTAGGATAGGGGCTCTCAATGTTTAGCATGCTTAGAATCACTCAGAGGACACATACAATCAGACCTCCTCCAGAACTTCTGTTTCAGTTGGTCTAGGGAAGAACCCAAGATTCTACGTCTCTAGCAAGCTCTCAGATGAAGGAGATGCCAGTGGTCCAGGGACCACACTGAGAAATGTTGTTCTAGGGAACCTGACTTAAAACAGCTGGTACCAGGAAAAGCAGACTGGAAGGAGGGATTCTGGAATTGGATGACCTGCCTGCAATGAGCATCCCAACATGGATTATAGGGTGAGAACTTATACTCTTGGGTATTAATGTAATTTTTCTGACAGCTTACAGCTAGAAGGGGAAGTATTGGATTTTGCAATATTTTTGGCATGTGAGCAGTATAGCAGAGACAGTAATTACAAAGACTGTGGAAGCGAGAAGCTATCTCTGAAAGCCCTTGGAGTGCCATTGGGAAATGGCAGATCCATATGGATTAATCACCAATTCACAACAGAGTATGCAAGACAGAGGAACTCTTTGGCAGGGAGGTCCTTGTCTCTTGGAGCTGAAAGACAATTGTGCTGAAAAGCAGGATCAGTACTACATCTTTATCTATCTAAGAAGCAGAACTTCAGAGAACTTTGAATTCTCAGCCTTGACAGGTTTCCTACCAAAGTCAGGGTCCTAATGGGGAAAGGGTAGAACCTGAGATGTGGAAATGTGATATTTGTGTAGCTGGGATCAGGGCCCTTGCAGGATTTTCCTGAGCCCTCAGGTCCTTCAGAAGCAGTCTGGGCCCCTTTGTGAGAAGTTAGCCTACTTACTCAGGTAACTGTACCTTAGGAAAGGCAATATCCATATATCTCAAGAGTTGGGCAGGATCTAAATCAGCAATGATATTCAGGGGCACAAAGTACTGCTATGACTTCCCTGTTAGGGCAAAAAATAGTTTCAGCCTAAGGTCATCTCACAGTGGCTTCATTGAGTCATGGATCCAACTTGTGGTCATTTACACAGTTCACCAATGTATCATCAGAATTACCATACTTAGAAGTTTCTTTGGCTTATGAACTAAGTGCTTTTTGAGACAGGGGTCTGGCCATATAGTCAAGATTGGCCTTGAACTGACAGTCTTCCTGTCTCAGCCTCCCAAATGCTGAAATTATGGGCATGCATGGCTCATAAGTGCTTTCTTGTAGGAAGTGCTATTGTGGTAGAAAAGGCCAACTGGACGTCTTGAAACTGACAGCCACCATTCCCCTCACTTGACCAAGTTAGTAAATACCAAACTCTATTTCAGACTGGGAGGAATGTCAGTAATGAGTATCTCAAAGACTTCCAGGATGTGATGGTGATGGTGCTTATCATTTGTGTTGTCCATCCCCTACAAAGCCCGATGAATCATGGCGGGTGTCAGTGGACTTCCACAAACTTAGTCAAATGCCAGCATCAATTGTGGATGCTGGCTTCGTGTAATGTCCTTGGTAAAATAAGTTAGGGCTGGTGGTGTATCTCAGTGGAGGAGCATTACAGCATACATGAGACCCTGGTCTCAATCCCCATTACTAAAAAACGGAAAAGAAAAGACACACACACAGCTTGTGGTTTTCTGCTAATCTGCTATTCTGCTGCTACTCTAGCAAATGCACTCTTCGCAATGTCCCTCATGATGGAGGATCTGAAGCAGTTTGCATTTATGGGACAGGCAACAGTAAACAATCTTGTCTCTGGGCTGTGTTACATCTACTCTCTGCTCTCTGTGTGTTCCATAAAGCACCGATCTACTATATGAGTGGCATTACATAAATTGAACTTAATAAGCAAGAAAGGCAAGTGCTCTAGATACTTGGAAGGACACACGTTCACTAGAGGGCAAGAAATAACCCAACAGAAATCCGGGGTCTACTATATCAGTGAAGTTTGGGGAGGTGTGGTTCAGTGCTTTGGAACATGCCAGGAAATTTCCGCTAAAATGAAGTAAAACTGTGGCACTTTCAATCTCCTTACGACCGCATCAGAACCACCCAGGAGCTGCTGGCCTAAGACCGCAGTGCAAAGCTGTCTTGCAAGTGCAGCTCAAACTCCAGATTGGAGACAACTTCCCATGAGGCTGGATGTGGACTAGTCAGCTTTGTGTTACTGCACGATATTGGAGGCAGCGGACTTTTAAAGAGAAGAGGTTCAGTTAGCTCAATTTTGGAGGTTTGAAGGCCATTATGGGGCAGCACCACTGGTTTAGCCTCTGCTATATCATAGCTGGAAGGTGTGTAGACGCAAGCAGTCTCATGGTGAACCAGAACAGAGAGAGGGGGTGGAGCCAAACTCGGGTTTTTGTAACAATCCTTTTTTTGAGAATTACTGAGGGGTTCCATGAGAAAGACATGCCAAGGCCACTTCCCCAGTGACCTGAGGTGCTCCCACCAGGCCCCATTTCCTGAAAGTTCCAGCACCTCTCAATAGCAGCTCCCCAGGGACCACACTTTAACATGCAGCTCTTTAGGCAACATTCATCCTCCAAGCCACAGCATGGCGCTTCTGTTCGTGAGGACATCGTGTGCAATCTTCTTGGACCAATGCTCATCATACAGTGGTGTGTCCTCAGTGGATAAAATACCTGGGATCAGAAATCAGGTTGGAATTAGAAACTACTCTCACCATTATCCCTCCTGATGACTCACCTAGGTAACTTATATTTCCCATATCTGCAACTTTGGGTCAGTGCATCAAGAGGCACAGCTTCCAGAAGAACAATTCTACCCAGAGACACAGTGAGGTTTCTCTTAACTTAAAACTCTGGCTGCTGCTTCTAGTTACTCTGAAGGAAGCCAGCAAACCAAGTAAGAAGGTAGAACTGCAGCTAAATATGTAACAGGAGCGAGGAAGAATATATTAGACACTTAGATGACCAACTGGGGCATCTCTTTTTTCCTTATGTGTATTTCTAGTTGAAAATGGGCAGGCACAGCAACTATGGCCTGATAAACATGGTACCCACAGGCTCAGTGCCAACCCCCTCTGGGCAAGCCAACTAGACCAGCAGCAGTGGGTAACCTGCATTGGGTACTAGAGAAGGGGGATGGTGAGTGTTAGTTATGGTGTCAGAATTAACTACAACAGCAAGGGAAGTGCTTGTCACACTAATCCTCCTTTTATTATTATTATTACTTTTTTCAGTACTGGGGATTGAACCCAGGGCTTTCACATTGAGCTGCACCCCCAGCCCCTTTTATTCTGAGACAAGTTCTCACAAAGTTGGTGAGGCTAAGCTTGAACTTGCAATCCTCTTGTCTATAATCCCAGAGTACTGTGATTATAGGCAGGTGCTACAACACCTGGCTAATCCTCCTGTTTTCTTCTTTTTCAATTTATTTGTTATTAATACATTTCCCAAGAACTCTTGACCAAAAAGAATTCTGGAGAAGTTGACCCAGACAGAATGAACTCAGTGTGGGGAGCAGGAGGCTTGAGTACTGGCTCAGTCTGCCAGAGTGTAGACTATTGCAGATGCCATTGGCATCTTGCCCTGATTCCTGACCTCAGGAAGGTGCACCTGTTCCCCAGTTCCTCACAGTATTGACTCCTATGGCTCACAGCTGGGCCGTGGTCCAGCAAGTTGATGATGGCAATTAGGAATTGCCTAGAGATTCAGAAAGGAGGACACGTACCCTTTTCATGCTGAGAAGAGCCTACAACCAATGACACTGATGCTGGAGTACAAAGTCTGGGACTCTCACCTCAAGACAGGGAGATGGGGGGTGAGCATTCCTGCCTCAGGCATCCTGGTGGGATCAGGCTTGGGGGAGACCTCAGAGAAACTCACATCTTAGCCTTCCACTTCCTTATTTCTGGCTCCTCAATCCCTGTGAGTTCCTCCTGTTCGGAGTTCTGCTTCTGGGAAGAATGACAGACAACAGTCCTCTTTCTCTTTTAAAATGTATTTCTCAAGATCCGACTAGCAGGAAAATATACAGGAGAAAAAGTGAATCATTCCCATCACTCACTTTCCTCCACTGGTCCTCTCCAGGGTTCTCTGGAAAGAACTCACAGAGGTTTGATGGCTTACGAAAGGTATCACGTTTCTGCGCATGCATATGAATATGTGCACACACAAATCCATTTAAAAGTAAATAGGAAAATTCTAGATCTACTCTTCTGTGACTCCTTACACATAACAGTGTGTCTCAGAAACCTTTCCACATAACAGTGTGTCTCAGAAACAACATGGGTAAAACCTTTTTAAAAAATGACTTATTGTGTGACTTCTCTTATATGAGAAACTCAAAATGTAAATAAAGAATGAAATAAAAGATAGGTAATAGGAAGTAGGGAGATGAATCCTTCTCAAATGGCAAGTGGATCATCTGTTGATGGAGGGCTAGAGCTCCAGTGGCGCAAATTGGTTAGCGCGCGATACTTTTAAGAGATCAAGGGCTGGGGGTGGGGTGGAGAGGAAGAGGATGGAAAAGGAATTAAGACGTGTTATGTACACGTGCCAGCTCCCCACTAGGAACTAAACACTATGTTCTACAAACATTTGGTAATAAAAAATTTTTAAATTGGCTGTATAATATGTACTGCATACTATTGATATACTCTAATTTATTTAATTATATCCCTCTGAGAAAACAGAGCAACACATCTGAAAGCTTTCTCATTCATAAGAAAGTTAAAAAAAAAAGTGATTCTAACCCACTGCTTTTTTCAAAGGTTGGATTTTGTTTGTGCTAGATCTTTAATTTATTTTAATTTATTTTTGTATGTGATGTGATACATGACTTTAATTCCCTTAAAGGGAATGTACATAACTTACTGAATACATAATCACTTTCCTGCTGAAATGTCACCTATACCATAAACTAAGTCACTGTGCATACAAATATTTGCTTTGAGCTGAGCATGGTGGCACACCCTTGTAATTCCAGCATTCAAGAGGCTGAGGCAGGAGGATTGCCACAAGTTCAAGGCCAACCTGGGCTGCATAGTAAATTCAAAGCCAACTTGAACTACATAGAGGATGCTGTCTTAAAAAAATTAAAATAGTGTTTTTTCTGGCCTCCATTCTGCTTATTTGATTTTTTTGGTCCATTCCTGTATCATTTCTAGGGTATCTTTACAAATGTCTGCATGGTATATTTCTCTACCTAATAGAGGAAGACACTGTTCATTGTGCTTCTATTTAAAAACATTCTCAACCATTGTCAGCATTGCTTTTTTCATAGAGATTTTAAAAATAAGTTATTGAGTAAAAAGTTCTTTGAATTTTAATAGTGGTCACATTATGCTTATATGTTAGCACAAAGAGAATTTATCTAATTTCAAGGTTGAATCTTCCAATAGAAGGATATTACCCAGGCACTCCTCTTTTTGGTGCCTTTCTGTGAAGTTTTGCAATTTTATTTACATTTACTTTCTTTGGTTTGTCTGCGTACTTAAAGTTTCTGTTGCAATTGTGAATGGCATCCATTTTTCTGTTAGACTTTTGAATTGGTTATTACTGATGAACAGAAAAGATATTGGATTTTGTATGTTGACTTTAATTTCAACTTAATTCTATTTGTTCTGGTAGCTTCAGTAGATTCTCCTGGTTGATAATCATATTGTATGTAAATAGTGATGATTCGATCTCTCCTTTACCAATATTTATAACTCGTTTTGTTCTATTTCCTTATTGCATTAGCCTATCTCTCCATTATAATGTTAAATGGTAGGAATGATAGCATTTAAACTTTTACTGAAACTTTTTTGTGGGAATGACTTCAATATATGACTGTTCAGGGCGCTATTTTGGCTGCTTGGTATCGTGCAGGGACAGCAAACCTTTTAGAGCTTTCCATGATAACGAATAACTGGTTGTGGCATGTGTGCCAAACGCTCACTACCACTGTGGGAGGAAAACTTTGCCAATTGGAAAAACTTTTCTTTTATCCCATCAGTCCTTTATTATGGAGGTGGTGCCGTGTCAGTTAGAGACTCAGTGGAAATAGAAGCGGTCTGCTCAATAAACCAGTATATTTTAGTAGTAGAGTTCAAACTTTCTCCATCCAATTGTGCTGCTATAACAACATACCCAAGATCCAGCAAAGGAAGATTTATTTCTTACACTTCTGGAGGTTGAGAAGTCTAAGATCAAAGTGCTGGCATGGGTATCTGGTAGATGCACTCTCTGCTTCCAACATGGCACCATGTTGCTGCGTCCTCACATGGAGAAAGGCAGAAGGGCCAGAAAGCACAACCTTTAGCCTCCAACTCTTTTAAACTGGTGTATTCCATTCATGAAGGCTGAACCTTCACAATTTAATTGTCCCCCAAAGGCAATACCTCTTAATACTGCAACACCAGAGATAAAGTGTGAATGAGTTTTGGAGGGGCCTGTCATTCAGATCATAGCACCTTCTCTACCAGTGACCCTCTGGGTACTTGGTGAGGATGGTCACAAAGCTGTTTCATTTCTCCTGAGAAGAGAGGGGACTGACTGATCTTTCTTCAATATCCACTGAAATGATCAGAAAGCTTTTATTTTTGATTGTTAACATAAATGTTACACTAATCTATTTCCCAATATTGAACCATCCTTTAATTCCTAAAACAAATTAAACTTGGGCGCATCATTCTTCAATGCACTGATAAATTTGGTTTTCATCACATATTTTGCCTCTAATTTTTAATAATAAAGTTGGCTTTTAGGTGTTTTCTGGGTTTTTGTGTTCCTCTGGGCTTAACATAAGGTCATGTCAGTTCATGCAGTTACTCTGAAACATTATTGTATCATTTTATGCTCTTGAATATTTTATGTAGCATCAAAATCAACTGAACCTTAGCAGTTTAGTGAAACTTGTGCATGACCTCCTTACTATCTTAACAGTTATGGTTTGGATCAAGAATGTTCCTAAAACTCTCTTGTACCCTGAGGCAGGACTTTTTGGAGGATAACTGGATCATGAGGGTTCTATACTGAACTTGCTGAGTGTGCTGTGAGGAGGTGGGGCCTGGCTGGAGACTGGTCACTGAGGTGTGACCTGGAAAGGTATATCCCCAGTTCCTCTCTTCTCTCTCTACTTCCGGGCTGCCATGATGTGAGCATGGGGGAGGTGCCCAGGCTCCTCCCCCATGCTGTCTCTGCCTTGGAACCAACCACAAATGGACTGAAAATGTGAGCCAAAGTAAACCTCTCCTCCTATAAGTTCTGGGTATTGAAATGTTCTGTTCCAGTTACAATGTAAGTGGCCAAGACTGACCCCAAGCCATAGTCCCGTTAGACATCATACTCACTCACTAACCCTCCTCTGCTCTGTTCTAGATTACAGGGGAATATATGTTTAGGCTGGCTGGCTCTCTAGCTTTCAAGTGAGTCAGTCAATGGAAGGAATTTATTGAAAAATGCAAGAAAGGAAGTGGGGAAAAGCAGTGGTCCCCACCTGCTCCCTTCTTCAGGTAGCATCTCTGATGGCAGCTCCATCTCCTTCATGACTCCTGTCAGCATTTTCGACTTCTCCCCTTATATCAGTTAGGGTTCACTAGATAAACATATAAGATAATACAATGCGAATTTACAAAGAAGACTTACAATGACCACCTGCAGAGTCAGGGGTGGAAGAATGCAAGATGGATATCTGTGTGCTAGAGAGCCAGATCAATCCAGTTGAAGGTTGAAGGCATGGTGCTCAATGCAGAATCCCATGTGAGTCTGTGTAGGAAATTCAGAGAGTACCATGGAAGGTGGCAGAATCAGCCGGCACTGGAAGCCCCCAAGGAACTGGAGATGAATGTTCAAGGCAATGGTGAGGACCAGAGCTCCTCTGAAGGAGCAAAAGGGAAGACTTCATCCTTTCCATTTTTATTCCATCCAGGCTGCAAGCTTATTGCTTGGTGCCACCCACCTCTGGAGTGGGTCTTCCTTCCTCAGTTTGTGGCCTCCATGTCAATCATGCACAGACACCCAGAATTGTGCTCCACTAATTCACTCAGGTGTTTCTTAATCCATTCAAACTGACATCACAAGCAATGATCACACCACACCCAGTCCAGCTCCCAGGAGATCGGACCCTGTTAAAAGTCTCTTTCTATGGTCCTTTCAGCTTCCAGCTTTGCTAGGCAATCCTGCGAACCATCACCTATGCAACCAATTCCCTGTATTAAGCTCTCTCAGTTTGAGATGCCGAGGTTTTGATGTTCTGACTGGTTTCTGACTCATAATGACTTTGATTTGCTATTTCTCTAACCAGTTTTGATCATTTCCTCTTTTTCTTTTTTAAAAATTATATATTGGCAAATTATAGTTGCATGTATTTATGCGGTACAGAATAATGTTATGATTTTTTAATATAATTAGGAATGATTAAATCCAGGTAATTAACCTATCCATCACCTCAAATATTTGACATTTTCTGTGATGGGAACATTCGAGATTTACAGTATTAGCCGTGAAAGTCATTTACTTTTTCTTAAGGAGCCACCTATTTCATAGTGATTTTTAAATTTGTTAGAACAAAGTTGTATATAAATGTCTCCCATAATTTTAAAAACCATCTTTACTTTAGCAGTCACATTCCCATTTCTGTTCCTACCATTGCTTATTTGTGTGTGCATATATATGTTTCACCATCAAACTTGTCAAACATTTGTCTACTTTATTAGTATGTTGCCAGATACTTTACATAAATCGTTATTTAATCTTTGTACCTACTTCACAAAAGAGGTTTACATTTTCAAGAAACAGCAGCAAAGAAAATCAGCCCTTTACTTGCCAGAGACCATAAACCTCCTCAATTGCAGAACTGAAACTTGAACTCAGGTCTGTCTGAATTCAAAACTGATGTCTTTCTTCCTTCTGAGACAGCAAGGATGCCTGGAACCAGATTAAAAGGATCATTGTGAGTAGATTTGACATTTTCTACAAAGAACACGGATTTCTTTTGTAATTGGGAAAGAAGTTAATTAAGCCTAAACAAATAATTTTAATAAAAATAGCCCATCAGAGGAGGAAATGTCACAGCACAGCATTTTAAGAGTTTGGAATTAGGAAAGAGGGACGGAGGTCATCAGACAGCTGGCTGTTTTCTATTTTACACTGGGTTTAGGAATTGATTCAGACCTTAGTTTCTCCCTCCCCACCAATTTCGTTTTTCTTTAAACACCAAAGTTTCCCAGACACATGACAGTACTTTTTTTGGTATTGTTCAATGAAATACCAGGTGTGATCAAATAATATGGTGAATGTTTACATTTTTAAAATTTATTATAGTAAAGGCATATTCTCATTAATCACCCTCAAAATATCAAAATACCTTGTCCACCCCCAGTTTAAACACATATCCCATCATTCTTGCCACTTTCTGAAGCAGTTCTGGAAGTCCTCTTTCTTGAGTGTCTGCACAAGATGTGATAAAAGATACAGTGAATACTACTGCTGAGTGACATCCAACAGAAGAGCAGGCTCATTAAACGATTACATGTATTCTCACATGCCTAATTCACTGGGTCTGGCACCCTGTGACCTCTGAGTCTTCTCCAAAGTCAAAATGTCTATAGAAAAGAAGAGTTTTGGATCAATTCAGGACATCAAGACAGCCATGACAGCACAACTAAAGACAGTCATGCCAGAGGACTTCAGAATGGTTTCAGAAAGTGGCAAGGGAGGCAGATGTGGTGGTTGAATGCCTATAATCTCAGCACTTGGAGGACTGAGGCAGGAGGATCACTTGAGTTTAAGAGCAGCCTGGGTTATATAGCAAGAGCCTGTTGGGAGGGATAAAAAAAGAATGATGAAACAAGGAGTATTTTGAAGGCGGATAATGGTGATAT